>VCCN01002209.1:707861-721275 GCA_006491835.1 Architeuthis dux | reverse complement strand
GTCGCAAGACACTAATTAAAAACAAAACAAATAACCTTTGACCGAAGTCGCAAGACACTAGTTAAAAAAAGAAACAAAAAACATTTCACCAAAGTCGCAAGACTCTAATTAAAAAAATAACATTATACCAAAGTCGCAAGACTCTAGTTAAAACAATAACCTTTCACCACAGTCGCGAGACACTAGTTAAAAACAAAACGAATAACCTTTGACTACAGTCGCAAGACACTAGTTAAAAAAGAGATAAAAAACATTTCACCAAAGTCGCAAGACCCTAATTAAAAACAAAACAAATAACCTTTGACCACAGTCGCAAGATACTAGTTAATAAAGAGACAAAAAACATTTCACCAAAGTCGCAAGACACTAATTTTAAAAAAAACAACTGTTGACCACAGTCGCGAGACACTAGTTAAAAAAAATAACCGTTCACCAAAGTCGCAAGACAATGGTTAAAAAAATAACCTTTCACCAAAGTCACAAGACTCTCATTAAAAAAATAACCTTTCACTAAAGTCGCAAGACTCTAATTAAAAAATAAACCTTTCACCAAAGTCACAAGACTCTGGTTAAAAAAATAACCTTTCACCAAAGTCGCAAGACTCTATTTTTTTGCATTTTAAACTGATTTCGACATTAAATGATCCATCAAGGGTTGATATACCGCTAAACAAATCAATCAATCATTAAAACTATATTCTGCCATCTTTCAGGCAAAGAACTGCTCTAGGTGCCTTTTGCAGTCATCCAGGGAATTGATTTTTTTCCATTAAGATATAAATAAGAATACATACATACATGCAATATCTGATAAATATGGCGGATGAGTCCCGACAATTTTGCCTAATCACCTAAGAAAAGTGCGGTTCAGCATTATTCTGATGGAATATTATCCCCTTCCTGTTAACGAATTTCGGACGTTTTTCGTCGATTGCTGCCTTTAATTAGTCTAATTGTGAGCAGTACTTGTTCGAATCAATCGTTTAGTTCTCTGGAAGGAGCTCATAGTAGAGGACTGCCTCCCAATCCCATCATGTACACAGCATTACCTCCTTTGAGTGAATTCCGGCCTTTCTTACGGTTAGTGATGGTTCATTTCACTTGCTCTACGATTTATTGCGTTCCTTGTTGTTCTTGTTGTAACATATCCACTTTGTATCGCCCATTTTTGTGAAAAACAGAACATATAGATACGACCCTGTAGGGATTTTTTCACTTAACTTTTGTGGAAGCCTCACACCAAAGCGCCTAACATAACCAAGCTCTTGGAAATGTTTTTCAACGCTTGGTTAGGATATTTTGAGTATCTCCCACGTTGATTATTCTCAAGTAATGTCTTGATTTGATCGCTATTAACCTCAACTGGTCTATCCGACTGTTGAGCATTAGTCAACGAGAAATCTACTGCACGAAAAATCACAAACCACTTCTGACACGTTCGATCGTTCACATTACTTTCGCCGTAAACTGCACAAAACCTTTTTTTGTTTTAGTCGTATTTTTACCTTTCTTAAGATTAAAAAAAAGGGGCAAAATGTGCCGAAAATGTTGCTTATTTTCTTCTTTACTCAATGTTAGAATCAATAAACAAACGCTATTTTAGATACATGCTGAAATGACAGCCGTCACTATACAATCAAAAACGATTTTCTTTTAAATTCAGTTAAATAAATACACCCACTGCCATTATAAGGACAAAAACAGAACGAACTTTTTGGCCAATACACAAATGATTTTCCTGCTAGAGAACTGGATAGATGACCATGTTGACGTTTAGTGCTTCAAATTCACTTAAGAGAAGAAATTCTATCGGGTTGACTGAAATGGCACATATGACACATCGGCCTTTTATCATATCAGTGTGTGTGTGGGGGGGTGCACACAGTCATTTCAAATTGATGCAAATGTTTCACTTTAAGTACCAATTTGAAGGTTAAGGTCTATAGAACAATTCTGGTCCGAATGTCAAGTACTCACATCTTTTTTAAAAATGTTTTGGCCCATTTTCCAAAATGTCCGCCATCAAAAATCGTGAATTACACATTTATGAAACAAAAAACTCACAGTTTTCACACAATTACTACATAATATAACATTTATAGTTATTTGAAGCTATAATTGTGTGAGAAATCGTATTGAATTGAAATATTGATGTCTTGAATATTTTAGTATGCCGAAAATCATCTGCCACTTGCGGGATTATTTGCATTACGCCTCATAACGTCTCTCCCATTGAACCTAGAATGGTGATGTTTGTGTCTATACCTAGGTTTTCATGTATGAATAAAAATAATAAAATTGATTTGATTGGAGCATATATTGTATGCTATTCCACACCAATGAGTCAATAAATATCAAAAGTATTAACGCAAATGCGGTATTTGTTATATATGTCAGTATTTGAAATTGATCTGGTACAGCTACTTATCGCATTTGCATTTACACATACGTGTGCACTTCAACTTTGCCCTCATGCAATTGCACCGAGGTCATGTTCTTGTGCAACTGCACTTCACGTCCAAGTGGAAAACGCCCTTTGCGAGGGGCTGGCGTGGTCCAAATGGGAAGCAGCTTGCCGTCCTCTTCCTTTCAGCCATGATTAATGGGGTCGTTATCAGACATCATGGTTGAAAGACATTCCTTTTCAGATGTTGAACCAACGAGTGATTCGTTGGGTGAATTCTCTCTACATCTATCGTCTTCTGTGAGAACAACCTCCTTCGCACGATATCAACATCATTGTCCTCATTTGACTCATTGGAGTACAGCCTACAAACAAATTGCGTTGGCACTTCTTTCAGCCTTGGCGATGTTTGGAGTGGAGTGTCCGCGATAGTTGCAAATTCCTCCATGAGCGATGGCACTTCGTTCATCAACTTGCAGCAGTCAGTATCGCTTACCCTTGAACTTGAAGGAAGACGTGCTGTCTGATCCAGTGAATACATAGAAGAAGGTCATGGCTTTGCACGTTGTCGCACCCATTTGTGTTGCGGTAGTGTTCAGGGAGATCATTCTGGTTGTCTTTCCAACTTTGAAGGAAATCGAGATTTCTGCGACTGGATACTGGGCATTGACGTGACGAACATTACTTGTAAGGATTACGCCAACATCTGTGTCACCGGTACGAACCATCCCAAGTGACGACCTTTGGAGGGCATGGAGGGGATGTACTGGGACACGAGTGTCAACTTCCTCATGGTTTCATTGATTGGTGGACTGTTTCCAACAATGTTTTTAGATATACTAGATACGAATTGTCGGATGCCTGTTCCTCGTGTTTCGCTTGTGCCTCCTTCGATTGACATTGCACGATACTGGTCCCAGACAATATCTACTCTTGTCGACCGTTTCAAGTCGTGCCATACTCTTGGACAGAATACTTTTTCGAAATATGAATCAAAGGTCCTTCCTTGGACAGTTGTACCAGGAAGTGAGTGTATAAGTACTCCACCGTCAATAACAATGAAGTCCTAAATATCTGGCGCAACTCCTCGCCGACAGAAATGGCGCTACTGGTACCGGCTTTCATGATGTATTTATTGCAACAAATCTGACTTAGTATATGAGTTGAGTGACACTTCGGGTGATAATGCAGGTGGGTGTGGGGAAGGTTCGTGATGAAACAAGTCTACAAAATCCACACAGAAAACCCCAATATGCTGGAACGCTGGACCGTAACTGGCCCGAGTTTATTGGTGTAAATTTCAACGATGATGAAAAATTCCCTCATCGAGAGGAATGATATGCATCTCAGCAACGATTTCAACGCCAAGGACCCGATGGAAGGGCTGCTGATCAAGGGCACTCCTTTGGGGGGGGGCAGTGAAGAACTAATTACACTAGACAACAAGGTGTGCTAGTCTGTGGCTTCTCTTGCATCTGTCCATAAAATTGAATCTATGGGTCAAGAGCAGTACACCAACTTCAGGGAGAATGTGCTTGCTTCAAATGATACACTTATGACAGCACCAATCAAACGAAACAACTTATTATTGTTCCATGAGAAGAAAACGCAAAAGAAGACTTCAGTTAAGCTGATACTGGACCATTTCAAACATCAAGCACAGCTCTATGGGAAACCTTTTCTTGTGTTTGTGCATTTGCGCTTTCTCATCATGGAACAATAATAAGTTGTTTCGTTTGATTGGTGCTGTCATAAGTGTGGCATTTGAACTAGGCACATTCGCAGGAGAAGCCACAGACTAGCACACCTTGTTGTCTAGTGTAATTAGTTCTTAACTCTCCTCCTCAAAAGGATTACCCCTTGCTCAGCAGCACCCCCACCAGGCCATTGGCATGGCGTTGAAATCGTTGCTGAGATGCATATCCTTCCCCATGATGAGGGAGTTATTCATCAACGTTGAAATTTACACCAATAAACTCGGGCCAGTTACGGTCCAGCGTTACAGCATATTAGGTTTTCTGTGGGATCAATTATGTCACCAACTCCCTTTGTTGGCTTGCTCGTGTGCATGATTAATTGGTAAAGATAAGAAAACCCGGTTGCTTCGAGTTATCGTCCAGTTTCCATTCTCAAACTCTGCCTGGATGCCCTCTGGGAGAGCTTCCAGGTCTCGAATAACGATTGAAATCCACCTGGCATAATTCTGGTGATCCAAAGCAAAGAACAGAGACACAAGGTTCCGCAGGGTAGTGACCATGGGTTCAAACTTTCGTTCTCGATGTGCTCGAATGAACATGAATATGATCTGTTCATATTTGTGTACAAGTAGCCAGAATTTGAACATAGGGCTTTCTTATGAAGCTAACAATACCCAATTCTTAACGGTCATCTTGGTTCAACTGTCTTTGTATGCTCGCTTCAGATGGCTGTCGAATACCACAACAGTAACTTGATGGGCATATCGTGTTCTCATTGCATTGGATGCTTTCAGAAAAGCTGTGGCTGCTGCTTCAGTCTTTACTAGCCCAGCTTCTTTCAGAGCTTCAAGCCAACCAGACCCATGCAGACTCCCCATGGTGCTTCACGAAGCCATTTCAATGTGGAGCCCACCTAGAATCACCAGAAACTTGTCTTCCCCAAATATTTCAGGGAAGGTCCACTGCATTTTGTTTGCACTGTCATAGAGTGGTAGGTCCCCTACCAACACAGGGTTTTGGTATGGGTTGAGGTGCTGATTTGTCTTTTTCACCAGTTCCATTCCACGTCGAATCATTTCTGGAGTGGCTGTTTTCTCATGGAAACGTGACAGGGGGGGATTCAATGCATACTTCTGGTTGTCCAATAACATCCGATCAAGCAGCATGGAATGAAGACCATATCACTGGAGTTCCTTTTTCTGTATCCATGCCTGTTCGTGCTGTTTTTTCATCGTCGAATGAATTCGTTGTCACCAGCTACACATCTTTAACCGAGAGTTGTATGACAAGATTTCGACCCAAAGATGGCACGAACGAAACAAGATTGGTCCACTGGTGCTTGCTCCTGTTTTCTGTAAATTGATTCGTAGACATTCTTGGTCCAACCCAGAATTATGTGATGAAGGAAACTGAAAAAGTGAAATCCTTGTTCCGTGGGAGGATGAGCTTGCAGTGCGTGATGTGGGATTATGATCCAAGTTATCCAGTGCTGCAACTGTGAACACCTTTTGACGCAAATTTGTAGGGAAGACTAAATCATCATTGTTCCTTATTTGATCTGCAATAGCCTATTCAAAGCTAACTTCAATGGTGTGGACTTTCTTATATGAAATATTCAGAGCATATTTGTGTGGTAGTTCTACCAAATTCTTGCTTCTCATATGTGGATTCAATTTTAGGGCCAGGGACACAGCAAGTGGAGGATCATAGTGCATGTTCGCAGACAGATACGCCATATTTAGCATGGCCACTTGACTCATAGATAGGATCTTCCTTGAATTCACTTCTTCTGGTGATGGTTTTGGTCCCGAGAGGAGTTGACGGAAGAAATACTTCATACGTTGTGGAACAGATGATTCTTCGCATCCATTGGGAATGAAACCTTTAAATCGGAATGGAGTGTCATGATCCAAAACAGGTGAATCCACGGAGAATACGTGCTTCCTCACCTGATGTTTGAGTTGCATCCGATATGATCTTTGTAGACGTTTTCGAGCAAACAATGAAAACCCGGTCTCGGTTACTCAAATACCATCACCAGCATGTTGAGATGGGCCTGTATGGAAAAAACTGGGGAAAGTTCAGCAGGACCGAAATAAAAAAAGATAACCAATTTGCTTTTGTATTCATTGTCTCATTGGTGTAAAATATCATATAAGATATGCTTCAATCATGTTTATTTTATTTGTATCCAATCACTCATGCGTGAAAACCTAGGTATAGACACAGAAATCATCATTCTAGGCTCAATAGGAGAGAAGTTATGAGGCGCAATGCAAAAAAGGCATGGAACCGGCAGCCATCTTTGCTTTTTGGCATACCAGAAAATTCAAAACATCAATATTTCAATTCCAGATGATTCCACACACAGTAATAGGTTAAAATAGCGATAACAGTATTTAACACTGCATTTAATTTATGTAGTAATTAT
Organism: Architeuthis dux; assembly: GCA_006491835.1. NCBI lineage: Eukaryota > Metazoa > Mollusca > Cephalopoda > Oegopsida > Architeuthidae > Architeuthis > Architeuthis dux. The sequence goes on along the minus strand of VCCN01002209.1, from coordinate 714,743 downwards.
GTGAGAATAATGAGCTTCCTGTTTCAAAAACTGTGTAAGTCACGATTTTGATGGCGGCCATTTTGGAAAATGGGCTAAAACTTTTAAAAAAAGATATGTGACTGCTTGTCACTCGAACACAAATTTGTTCCTTAAACCCTTACCTACAAATTTGTACTGAAAATGAAAATGTGCATCAATTTGAAATGAAAAGAAACAATTAAACATGCACTATATCCCTATGGCAGTGATGGCGAACCTATGACACGCGATGGACTTTGAAAAAAAGATTTTAATTTCATTTCAGTATATTTCGAAATTTCAAGTTATAATTGTTTAAACTTTAAATATTTAATGTTTAATGGTATAATTTATTAAACTTTTAATATTTAATGTTTAATGGTATAATTTATTAAACTTTTGATACTTAATGTTTAATGGTATAATTTATTAAACTTATAATATTTTAAAAAATAGGCAGCTTATCTATAAGCAATTACCGAAAACTAAAATACATGTGACACTCCAATAACAGGATTATTCAAAACATTAAAATGTTGACACACTGTTGGCTCACCATCACTGCCTTCTGGTATAAATCAGTGGTTCTCAGACTGGTGAATGATTCACATAAGGGCGGATTAAATTATGTTGGGGGTGGATGACTTAATATACCCGGATATTTATATGTTTTCTATGCTTAAAAAGATTAAAATCAAAGTAGTTAATAAGCTCCTATTGCTTTTTAATGACAATGGAGATGAAAATTTGATATGTTTTTTTCTATCTAAATATGGTTTTCTAATTTCAACGGAGCATTGATGATGATAAAAACATACATCTAAGTATAGAAGTATACTGAATGCAAGTGTTTGTGTTCAACGTGCACAAAAGAAAATATTGTTTCTAAGAATTTAATTCTTACTTCTAAGACTGTTGTCTATTAACTTTATGTAGACTAAACAATTCTGATCATTATTTTTGTGTTTCTTTACATCGGTTTAGGATGTTCAAGAAACGCTTAAGAAATTGGGATGTTGAAAATGACCTAAACAGCCGTAACATGTACATCAGAAGGTATAAACCAATATAGAAGGCGGAACTACGTTCATAAAAACATTTTTTGTTAATTTTGAAATGTTACGGGTTTGTTTTTTTTAGTTTTAGAATTGTGTAACGTCTACAACACTGAAATTGAAAGAATTTTTCTTTTTCATTTCCATAGGTTTATTGCTTAAGAAATAAGTGAACTGTTTGTTTGCTCATGATACAAATTGAATGATGTATAAAATTATACAAAAGGGAGAATGAGACGAAAATGATCGAAAACATAAATATTTAGTGGCGTGTGAATTAAATATTATAATAAAGATTGTAGGTTGAATAACACTGAGATAGTTTAGAACCGTCGATATAAATATTGGCGTTATTCTCTTAACTTCTGTGGGGTTCTATACTGAGCAAAATAGCCGAAAGGATTAGATGTTCAAACTGAAACAGAATACATACGAATTCTGTTTGCCAGCAATTAATGCAAATGCCGCAGGGAGGAGAACCCCCCCACCACCACCACTTGTTTCCTCATCTCCAGGTATTTTCACGCTGTCTTGTTATTGTTCTGTCATGAGAGGGATTGGGAAAGAGAGAGAGAGAACAACATAGATCCATTATAAACCAATACAAATGTACGTCTCATTTCCTGACATCACATTCAGAATCTAGTTATTGCTCATTACGACAACACGCACACGCACACGTGCACACACACACACAGCCTAGATCATCATAGTCTTCAGGATCGGGACACATCTCTTTTTCCAGGGGTGTGACTCTGACCTGGGATATAATATCTAATAAGAATTTGTCCATTCCTTTGGGGTCTGCATTCGCGCTTTCTGAAGAAATTTTGTTTTAAAATGTTTTTTTTTTATATGTGGGATTTTCTCAAAAACTGTTACAGTTATATCCATAAAACTACAAGGGCGGATCCAGGGGGTCTTCCAGGGTCTTCTGGAAGACACTCAGAACCGTTCCGAAAAAGCTTATTCATCTTAATTTCACTAGCTGATGGCATATTAGAAACACAATTTTAGCCAATCTTGGATACATAAAGAGAAAGCACCTTGTAGACAACACTTAGCCGATTTGTCCTGAAACGCAATTTTAGCCAATCTTGAATACATAATTTAAAAATTGTTTCCCAGACTCCCCCACCCCCAATTTTGGAAGATGCCCAGATCCACCATATTTTGATAGTGAAACAAAGTTTAAACTTTCTATGAGCCCATCAGATTTTCAAATAAGCATAAAGTTCAGTTTTTTTATTTTTATATAGCAAATATGTTGCAATTTGAAATGGTGGGGGTGGGGGTAGAGACAAAACGTATTATGTATAGTTGGGTGAAGTGGGGTGGAAAATATCGACGGTTGAGAATTTAAATGGGGGATGGGGAGTGGGGTGAGGGTTGATATGTGATGAAGAAACCTAATTTAAGTAAAAACCAGTAAATGTATTAAAAAAATTTAATTTATACAACAAATAAATATATAGGTATACATGAGTATAAAGATACAATAATGTGATATATATGTGTGTGTACTATAAAAAAATAGGTATAATAATGTGACAGCACAGCCATATAAATGTCGTAGCGTTCCTGTTGGATCATCGCTTTATTAAAGGTCCAACCGCACTGCTTCGTGTGCCTGCGAGAATGTGCCCCCGTATGCGAGCAGACACTGTCCAAGCAAGACAAAGTCTTGGAAATTAAACACATTAAACAACATGAAGATCTACACTTACAATGCTCGTGGCATAGCTGAGAACCATAGACTAGACCAACTGCTAATGGAATTGGACAACATCAACCGGCACATCGTAGGTATAAGCGAAACCAACAGAAAAGGAGAAAACCTTCTAAAGCTTAAGGTAAGTAACCATCTATTCTAATATAAAGGGAGAGAGGATAAAAGATACAGTGGCGTAGGATTCTTAGTCAATAATAACATTCGCAGGCAGCATTATCAGTTTTGACAGTATATCAGACAGATTAGCTTGGATAACAGTTAGATCAAGCAAAAGATACACACTAAAGGGAATACAGTTCAACGCGCCTACTTTGTTCTGACCAAGGGATTGAAGAGTTTTATGACGACATTACTGCTAATGTAGGTCAAGGAAAAGTTTGGGAATCTAGTGTAGGAAGATATGGAATAGGCCAGAGAAATGAAAGAGGTGATATGCTAGTAAATTTCGCAGCGAGATACGGTTTAAAGATAACTAATACATTCTTTCAAAAACGGGAAGATCGAAAGTGGACTTGGAAAATCCCAAATGACACAACAAAAAATGAAATCGACTTCATACTAACTGACAAGATAAATAACATTAAAGACGTTACCGTTATAAACAAAGTAGACATATGAAGCGATCATAGAATGGTAGCGTGCAGAACTAAATTTAACTTTAAAACTGAAAGGAATAAAATGATTCGAAGAAAAGATGCCCAAATAAGATAGAGATAGAGAACATTAGCAACTTCAGAGTAGCGATAGAGAACAGAGTTCAGGCCTTGTGGACAAGCGACAGTGACATAGAGGAAAAGAGTAATAGTCTGACAAATATAATTAAAGAAGCATCAGAGATGGTAGGCAGTACAAATGTAGACAATAATACAGGGAAATACTCTAAAGCAACATTAAAACTAATCAAACAGAGGAGAAATATGAAGATAAAAACTAAAGCGGGCGAAAACAAAAAGGCAGAAATTAACAAATTAATAAATAAAAGAACGAGAAAAGAAAAAAGAAAGGAAAACACGAAGAGGATAGTAGAGACTATCAGAAAGTGGGAGAGTTTAAAACACGCCCGCTCAGCAGACCATAACGGCAAGCAACAGATGCTTGCACTAAAGGATAACAATGGCAAAAGTATTAAAGAAATAGGGGCAAATTGACAAAAGTAACTGAAGAATACTATGAAAATCTTTACGCTTAAAAATAGAAATATCACAAACTAATAAACCTATAGATAGGCGTGATATCCCAGACATAACGGTAAAAAGAAGTAGTATTTGCACTAAGAAATATGAAACTAGGTTAAGCCCCAGGCGAGAATGGCATAACGACAGACCTTCTAGAAGATGCAGGAGAAATCTTGCACAAAGGACTAGCACTGCTATTCACACAATGCATAAGAGAGAGAAAAGTTCATAAAAACTTCCGTCTAGGAATAGTAATCCTACTCCACAAGAAAGGAGATAAACACGACCTTGGTAATTACCGCCCTATTACACTATTACCTAACATATATAAACTATTCACAAAAATACTCACAATACTATCTATCTATCATCATCATCAGCAGCAGCAGCCGTTATAAGTCCACTGCTGGACAAAGGCCTTTTCCATCTCCTTCCATGACGTCCTATCTTGTGCTAACCATCTCGTCGATCCATCTTGTGTCTGGTCTTTTCCTACTTCGTTTACTGTCCCATGGGCACCAATCGGTTAGTCTTTTCCCCCATATATTGTCATCTCTTCTTGCTCCATTTTTGCTGCTTAATTAGTTGTATAATATCCTTCAATGTTTGTACTCTAGGATGTCGAGAACTAAGCATCACAGAACAGAAACAAAGACGTGTCAAATTACCCAGGGCACATATCTTTAGGTCGAAATTTGCACAAAAAGATCAATTTCTTTGGGGTCCGCGTTCGCGCGCACTGAAAATCTATCAGTGCTAATTTTGACAGTAGTTCCTATTCGTCAGTTTTGATAAAAATAAGTTTCAGGTTTTAATCGGGGCTTTCTATTTACACTAAATTACTAATTTTGCTAAACTGGACCCTCATTTTCCATTCGTCATAGGAAAACTGAAAATGTGAATTTCTCTTTATCTCAGGGTTAATGTAATTTTAGCAGTATCAGTAGGTCTTAAATTACCTACAGCACACATCGTTAGGTCGAAATTTGCAAAGAAAAATCGTCAATTTCAATGGGGTCTGCCTTCGCGCTCATTGAAAATCTCTCAGTTTTAATGTAATTTCAACAGTACCTATATTATATAAAGTACTAAAATTACTTACAGCACACATGTGTCTGAGCTCTAAAAAGCCGAGAAGCATGCAGCACAGAGGAAAACAAATGCACATCTGATATCAGCAGGCTACAATTCACCTACAGCACATATTTTAAGGTCGAATTTTACAAAAAAATCCTCGATTTCTATGGGGTCTGCATTCGCGCTCACATAAAAAATAATTTTATCGCTTAAAAATCAGTGATAGCAACAATACACCAGTGTTTAGAAACGAGGTAATACAATTGGCGGACCGAGTTCAAATCCTGATGGAGAAAATTTTACTTTTTTTTCTTGTAATTTCATGTGCTTTCTATTTATTAGACCTTCAAACCTTCCGAAAATTTGTCAGTTTTGAGAAAGGAAATATTTAAAGGTTTTATAAGTGGAGGTTCTATTTAAAACGTAGCTATAATGCTAAACTGCACCCTTACTTTCCATTCGTCATAGTTAACCGGAGATGTGAATTTTTCTTCCTCAGTATTTTTGCCAGTTTGGCAGTATTTTCTATAAGGAAACCCTAACTTGACAATAAAAGATGTTTTTCTTAGAGCAAAAACCCTAATCCTTGCTTTAACCCTAACCCAAACCCAAACGCAACAATAAAACATGGGCACAATTTAAATCCGATAGTCCGCTTTGACGTGCGAACTACTAACGCCAAAAGTGATCAGATGATTTTGTTAAGGTTTTAGGAAGGGGTACGCTGGCCTTCCCAAGGTTGCGAGGTGTCCTGCGTGGGTCGGCCCGGGAGTATTTGCTGGCTCGACATGTTGGGGTGGGGTCAGGATTGCTCTCGCCGGGTAGCACAGCTAGTATATATAGATTCTAATTAAGTGTGTACGACAATCTACTATATTAGCTTCAGTCTCCATAAAAATAACTTTTAACTCTTGGGAATGTTTTATTAATCGAAAAGCCATTTCAGCCAATAGACTGAAGGGTTTTAGCCTCTAAATACTAAATTCGAGCCTCTCTGGTCGAGACATGATTAGCAGTTGATTTCCCATGCCATTAGAAATAAACTGGAACTGTATTGTAGCAATGAAGTTCTGTGTCAAAATTGCTTTCGCCCAACAAATACTTATATTCATTATGTTAATCTCATCTGGGAAAAAGGAGAACTAATCCATTCAAATCAAAGCTAAAGACCAGCGTTCTAGTAATCGGTCTCTTTGCGTATCTTTTATTGTTTTAATTAAAAGTTAATGAAAACTAGCAGAAAACCCGCTCTAAGGGCGGATTTTTCAGCTAGATATCTACTTTATACGGTTAAACAAAAAGATAAAGATTTAGATAAAGGTAAGAGTTCAGTTTAGCACCATACTTACATTGCAAATCGAAACCGTCGCTAAAAACCTGCTAAAAAAAAGTTTTGAAATTTTCAAAAACTAATATGTTAAAAACATGCTCCAGGGTCCCATTAGTAACCACAGAAGATTTGGTGGTTATAACTCTAGCCATCCTTGAGTTATGCGATGACAGACAGATGGACAGACAGACATTTGGTCAATTATAGTAAGGTTGTTGTTTACAGTCCCCTACAGTTTGTAAAAGTGTAAACTACTTGTCCAATCTTCAGTCCTATTTTTATCCATATTTAAGGCTTACTTTCTATCGGAAATGCATGAGTTACAAGACAGTTCTGTGATCCGTTGGGTTACCCTTTGAGAGAGAATTAGTGCAATCTGATTTTTATGTTTTTATAGAAAGTTAAGTGTCTTCTAAACCAAACGAGTACACCCCTACCACTTTTTAATAGAAGGTTAATTGTCTTCAAACCAAATGATTACACCCCTACCACTTTTTAATAGAAAGTTAATTG
>VCCN01002209.1:608221-620056 GCA_006491835.1 Architeuthis dux | reverse complement strand
ATAAAAAATAAAGTATCCTACGACAGGCGTTATCTCAGCAAAATGTGGCCTGCTTCAGGGCTGATATGTTATCTATTTTTCCCGAATACCAGAGGTCGATGTCCAAGCCTAGGTTCAAGTCAGGATTAAGAATGCTGATTTTCTAGGCAAGCAGCCCGAACCCCCCTATAAAGATTGGCGTAACACGATCTTCCTCTCCACATTTCCCTCCATCTGATCTTGTGTCATACTAAGCTAGGCCTAATAAATATCAACATATCCCATAAGTGATTCGAGTCAAGCTGCTCCGTTAAAATACATTAAACTCTCGTTGTAACGTCACTCGTTTGATGACGTACGCATTCTAACGGCACGTTTATTCTGTATATTCTCGCAAGACTATTGTCGGAGAGATTAGTCTGCAGCAACAGCAACATAAAAAGTTAAATTGGTGAAGACTTAAAATATACTATTCCTTAATAGCATTAAGCTTTTTCCTGTCCAAGATATTTTCTAAGAATTTATCGATACGTTCAACAAACAATTAATTACTTATCACCATGTATGTAGTTAGCATAATTATTTTTTGGTTCATTCATTTTATTTGCAGACCTGTAACCAGTGGCGTTTCTAGTTCTTAGAAAGGGGGCCGAGATTAGGAGGGGGGCAAAACTCAAAATGCATGTGACGAGAAATCTTCATTTTTATACTTCACTACGTTGATATAAACAACTTATATGAATTATTTTTAAAATATAAGTATAATACTAAATTGAATAAAATACTATTAAGTTAAACAATTTTCATATAGTTGGGCGCTAATTCACTTTCGCAACCCCGAGCTGTCAGACGACAAGGGAGGTTATTCTCAAAACAAAAACAAGGGAGTTAACATGGTATATTTCTTCGATTTTACCAAAAAAATAAACGAAATTATTTCTTTCGATTTCAACAAAAAAAAAAAGGAAAATATTTTTTTAATGTGAGCAAAACATGTTTATAAGAAAGAAAAAAAACACATCGGAACTTCGATTTTACCCGCAGTTAATTGCAATTTTCGAAAGAAAAGCAGAGGAATCGGATTTTGATTCCGCGTACAAGTGGTATATTAAATTCACACAAAGGACATGAGGTGGGGAGCTTTCTCCTTCCCTAGCGATCATCAAATGGGAAGGGTGTCGTCTCCCCTTTTGTCCACGGCTTCTTGTGCCGAAACACTACATTAAAAGCTGCCATGTTCAAAATTATTATATTATTACGGCATAGCTTTTTTTTCCTCGAAAATCTGAGATAATCAATCATATATCAGCTACACCACTACATTAAAGTGTATGAAAGTGGGGGGGGGCAATCTAGGGACAAGCCAAAATTCGGGGGGGGGTACATGGCCCCCTATGGCTCCACTGTAGAATCTCCACTGCCTGTAACCCGTGTATGGGGCATTGCACTGTGAAAGGGTAATAAACAGTTATTTTTGTCAGTCATTTTTGGTTTCTCATTAGTATTACACTTGGAATAAAATCGACCCGTTATAACGGCAGGCTCTCTTAAATCCCCCCGAGTGTGTCGTAATAACGGGAGTCTACTCTGTGTGCAGAAACAAGAGATAAGTTTTAAATAGGTAAATGTTCTATAATGCCGGTTGTACTTCTTCATCTCGCCGAGAGAGTATGAGAGAGAGAGAGAAGAGGATGAGAGAGAGAGAAGAGGATGAGAGAGATAGAAGAGGATGAGAGAGAGAAGAGGATGAGAGAGAGAAGAGGATGAGAGAGAGAGAGACAAGAGGATGAGAGAGAAGAGGATGAGAGAGAAGAGGATAAGAGAGAGAGAGACAAGAGGATGAGAGAGAAGGGGATGAGAGAGAAGAGGATGAGAGAGAGAGGGAGAAGAGGATGAGAGAGATAGAAGAGGATGAGAGAGAAGAGGATGAGAGAGAAGGGGATGTGAGAGAAGAGGATGAGAGAGAAGAGGATGAGAGAGTATGAGAGAGAGAGAAGAGGATGAGAGAAAAGATGATGGGAGAGAGAAGAGGATGAGAGAGAAGAGGATGAGAGAGAGAGAGAGAGAGAAGAGGGTGAGAGAAAAGAGGATGAGATGATGACGTCTCGTTCCGGGTCTGCGGGTTGACGGGTGCTGAACTTTCTGTGGAGGGAAATCAATTTCGCAGAAAAAGGCTCGTCCACGTGGGTGGAAAGAAAGAGACGACAAAATTCAGGATCTTCGTTTAAAGATCTGCGGTTTGCTTTATTCCCGTCCATATAAGTTCTTTTCTGGGCTGGTTCGCGGGTTACTTTTGAGGCATCGAATTCTGTTTCAGTTACTTTTCTACACGAGGGGTCTCTTTCCTGTATTACTACTAGTCATGGTAGTAAGTAAAATATCAAGGGTTCTTCCTCCTCTTTCTCCCCCCTCCCTCCTTCCTTCACCCGTCCGGGTGAAGAGAGAGAGAGAGAGAGAGAGAGAGCTACTTCGCCCGCCGACCTGTCTGTCCGATTCTCAACTCTCCTCGATTTGAAAATAACGGCTCTTTAAAACGCCCTAGGGTAATCTGATATGGGCCTTTGGTTACGTACTCCGTTTGACACACTTTCCCATCCCCGGTAATACGATATGGCCTGTTGGTCACGTACGCCACCAAACGCGCAAACACGCGAACACACGCGAGTGCATTTCGTTACATAAACATCACCCAGTTAAATCGCAAAAATCGGTAGCTACGACATTGAGACCAAATGCAAATCAATGTTTACATTATCGAACACTTTAGACGGTGTTGCCGATTTAGCGCGTTTTTTGTTTTGGCAGTTCAAAAAGCGCTAAATTATGGCGTTTGCGTTTAAAGATTTTTGACCATTTTAGTGATTTTGTGGCGGTTTTTGGCTATATTTTTTTTTTATTTAGCGCCTTTTTGGTTTGCCGGATATAAAATGATCCATTCTTTGAATTTCATTAAGTGTTATATAGAAATCTATAGTTGGGTGCTTCGCCGTGGGGTAATGGTTAGCGAGCTAGTCTAGCAGACCATTACTACTGAGTAGTGAGTGCGATTCTCACTGAGTGGCCCATATTTGCGGCCTCGTGCTTAGAAAAGCTTAGTAAATAACAATATAAAATCTAGTATTCTACGGGATGCTAATATGTTCATCAACCGCGCCTCGACAGCAGAAGATACAGAAAGGGCTGTGCATCTGACGCAAGAACATTAAAGATTTTGGCCACTTTTCGGATATTTTGACCATTTTAGTGCCTTTTTTTTATTTAGCGCTTTTTTAAGTTTGCAACACTGATGTTAGATGCTGTTATTCGGAAACGACTAGACGGAATTTTACTTAATTTGGCGATGAAAAAGCAAAAATAAAATAAAATAACGTTAATAATAACGGATTAACTCCGCCATGATGTTCTTTTTGGGCCATCGTGTCGGTCCCAAGCCAGGGTAAAAGGAAAGGGTTGACACTGAAATCGCAGCAGCATCACCACAGCGGTTGCCCCGGTGATCACCCTAGTGAGAGCCTGGTCGGGGAGATTCATCTTCATAGGGGTTCATGGCGCATGCTGGTGAAAGCCAGTTCGCCGAACAAGCTTCTAGCGACTAAAACGAGGATAGGGCTGTGGAACATCAGAATCCTGATTGATCACAGGAAAATCGGACCTGGAGACGATCAGTCGAGAGTGAAACAAAGGCAATCCGGACTGGCATGGCCCCAGCTGAGAGTAGTTGCCCAGAACTGAGTCCGCTGGTGTCGTGTGGTTATGGCCCTATGCTCCTCCACAAGGAGTCTACAGGAATACACAAAAACAAACAAATATAAAGGGTTAAAACGAAGTAGAAAAAGACCAGTTACAAGATGGAGGGACGAGATAGAAAAGTTTGCCGGTAAGACTTGGCAGAGGTTAGCACAAGACAGGTCGTCATGGAAAGAGATGGGAAAGGCCTTTGTCCAGCAGTGGACTTACAATGGCTGATGATGATGATGATGATGATGATGATGATGATGATGATGATGATGATGATGATGATGATGATGATGATATATGCTTTCGTCGACTGAGTTACTTACAGCATGCTATCACCGTACACACGCACACAAAACGTCGTCCTTTCTCACGATTCACTTTATGTGTATCTGATGGTTTTACCAGATGGCTGAAGACATGAAAAACAGACCACTACTCTCTTCAGCAAAATAACGAAATATATATTTTATTCAAACCCTAATACAGGCCCGTGGCTAAGGGGGGACTGGGGGGTCTGGCCCCTCCTGAAAATCACTTGCCACCCCCCACCCCCCGGTGAATGTGATGTGAATAAGTTTCTGTGCTAATTTTTACAACATAAACCATTTTTACGACACATCTCCAGCGCTTGAAACTGGTTCACTTTCTTTCATCATACACTCGGCTATTTTTTTGTTTTGGCAGAGCAAAAAGGGCGCTAAATTAGCTTAAACATTTCGGCCATTTTTTTGGCGTGTTTTTAACCATTTTTTAATATGTTTCTGGTGCCATTTTTGGTATTTTTTTGGCTACTCGCTGTACCCAGGCAACGGGCCTGCCCTAATAAGAAAAACAAAAATATACACAGAAAACGGCATCGCGTATTTGATAACCCACCCTTATTTCAGCAGGGAATATTAACCCATAACAACCCACTGTGACACCGGTGTCACATACAATTTAATTGATCTGCACAGTCTCTTATATAATATTATATTTTATCCTTACTTTTAACTCATGAAGTGTACTAAGTGACATCTACTGAACATCCTGGTGCACTCACGTGACTGTGTGTCAATTTACCTACCCAGAATCCCACATAATGTTCCTTCAAGTAGAAATGGGTTAGAGTTCTTATGGGTTGAGAAGAAAAAAACGCATTTCCTTGAAAACCTCTCATTTATTCACCCACTTTTTAAAAACTCTTCTTCAAGTTCTGCTCAATGTGGGGCTGGACAACGAAAATTACGTTTACTCTTTGAGCCGTTTTTGGTCATACATTTATTAATTGGGAACCTATATTTGCTCGGCACCGGTGTGGGCGATAGCGAAACCAGCGGCCTAGATCATGTAAATAAATAAAGAGAAACGATTATTATTTATTTACACGATCTGAGCTGCTGGTTTCGCTATCGCTCACACCGGTTCCGAGCAAATATAGGTTCCCAATTAATAAATGTCTTTATAATTATCATATTCTGTCGGTAATAAAATTATCCATTCTTTGAATTTCATTAAGTGTTATATAACAATCTATAGTTGGGTGCTTCGCCGCGGGGTAATGGTTAGCGAGCTAGTCTAGCAAACCATTTCTACTTATTGAGTGCGATTCTCACTGAGTGGCCCATACTTGTGGCCTCGTGCTTAAACTTAAGAACAGCTTAGTAAATAACAATATAAAATCTAGTATTCTACGGGGTGCTAATATGTTCACCAACAGCACCTCGACAGCAGAAGATACAGAAAGGGATGTGCATCACTTCAATAAAGGTACGAGGTGGCGTAGCGGTTACCGGTTACCGGTACGGAAATGAATTCGGCGAACCGGGTTTGAGATTCTGCTGAGGCTGCTTACGTTCACTTTTGCACTAACGCCTTTGAGAAAGGCATGAGTCCACTTCTCCCTCCAGCTATGGGTAAATAGCTGGACAGTTGGAGCATTTTAGCCCTGTCAGGGTGTCCGTCGGGGGGGGGGGGTAGCAACTCCAACCCGTAACAAAAACTACTTGCTACTGAAACTGCAGTTGCATCAGCCCAGCGATTGTTCGCTGGCGTAGTCTGGTTACGCCCCTATGCTCCACAGGAAACCAGAATTAAAAGAATATCACTGTCATCGAATACAGATCGGATGCCATGAACCAAAGTAATTATTTTGATCTTTTATGTATGTATCTATGCAACCCACATGTACATAGACACACACAACATCAAGCTGGTTACCTCCCTTGATTTTCCTTAATTAAATACTCTTTTTTACGCTACCTTTTATTTTTATCTATCCATCATGATGTATACCGTCTCACATGTCTATGTCTTACAGTTTATCAGCTCTGTGGCGTAGATATATATCAGTTTATTTTTTTCTTATTACTTACATGTGTGTGCAAGTGCGAATAGCTACGTACATACATATATCTTAAATATCAATCTCGTTGCTTATTTAATAATTGTCTCTTACAGAGATAAGCCTATCTTAGCACTTATATTGCCTTTGACAGTGGCGCCATTGCAGTCCAGATTCAGTCATTTATCAGAGGTTCTCAACCCCCGTTAGAAGACAGGTCTGGTTAGCCACTCGATAGAAAACGTATTTTGGCAGCATGCCGTATTGGGGGAGGGTGATCAATTAAACAAATTGGGAAAAGTGGTGATCAATGTGTTACTTCTCTCGCCTTTTGTTGGGCGGTGATCACTAAAAAAATCCGAAAATTTTCAAAACACAGGAGTGAACACTACCGGACCCAAACTAGCATAAATAGGGGCCAATTTAGCATAAATTTACACCCCCCCACTAAAAAAAATAATTTTAGGGACATAATAAGGAGTAAATGTTTATTTTTCACCCCTCTACCTCCATTGGTCACATACATAAATAGCAAGCCAGACCTACTTAAAAACTGAAGAAACCTTTGTTGATGTTGACAGTTTTAATTGACGGTTTCTAATTATATATGTACATATATATGTGTGTGTGTGCGTGTGTTTCAGTAGGATTGCGAAACTAGTGATTTCGTGATATCCCTAGGGATTTTCTGAAATCCTTGAACATTTCAGTATTTTCATGAAATTCCTAGTTTCATAATCAGTGTAGTAATGGTTAACAAGCTTGTGATGCTGACCATTACTACTGTAATGAGTTCGATCCTCACTGGGTGCCCCACTACTGTGGCCTTGTGTCAAACTAAGCTGTATACGCGCTGTAAATACTGAAGCAGAATATACTTGGTATTTACCAAGGTTAACTTAGTATTCAAATACAGTATGAGGTGCCTCCGAAAGTTTCATGGAATCTGACCATGTTAAAGACATTGGTCAAGATTCGGTTTTACAAAACTACGTAAGAAATTATGACAAAATATATTTCCTATGCAGAATGAACCGCTTTGACTGAATCTGACCTTCGTTTCTGCCGGGAATCTTTCGTTTTTGAGAAAACGTAACTTTTATAGGGGTAGTGAATGAATTGATTCTAAAATGGGTGCTCGATTTACAATGTACGTTCTGTGTAAAACTGACTATTTTTGCAATGCAAATACATACATAAATGAAAACATAATACCATCAACTCCAATCCCCCAAAATTTAAAATTAATAAAAGAATTATAATTATATATCTACCGGTTACTTTCTTTAATACTATCAACCCCATAAAGGGGGATAATTCACATAAGCCATTTCTTGTTTGTAGATATTTAGCATAAAACCTGCCACTAAGAATTAAGTGTATGGGAGGGGGGAGTCAAAAAACAAAAAAATGAAAAAAAATGTCTCTATACATACCAAATGCTTTCCAACCTATCGTTTTTTATACAACTTATTAAGTTGGGCTACAGTTTCTATGGCAACGAATAACAGCGCAATCGGAAACAGTAGTTCGAATTAATAAGTTGTATAAAAACAACTAAACTTGGGATGAAGATATAAAAACTAGTCAAATTTAATAAAGGTGGTCTGTTACAATACTTCATCCAATAATAATAAAAGATTGATTAGATATATCCTTGTTCAAATAGTTATTCGGACGATTAAATTCCTTCTTGTTTTTTGTGTTGTTAACACGACGTTTTGGCCGATCCATTCTTCGACGTTCTTCGGGTGTAATATGCGAATGTGATGGGGTAAACAGAAGTTTTTAACGTCAAAGGAGGCAACGCTTATAACGTGGGATTCGGGTGTTTCATTATCTTTGCATTGTTGGGTTTGGATTTCCATACCTTGTCCCTGTTGAGTAGCCGAAGCCACATCGGGTTGAACTCCGCACTTACATTCAGTCGTTGATGACTCTTTGATTTTTCTCTGTTTGCCGAAACGTCGCGTTAACAACACAAACAACAAGAAGGAGTTCAATCGTCCGAAGAACTATTTCAATGTTTAAAAAAAAGAATATATATATATATATCCGTGTTATTGTATAATATCAGAATAAATGCAATAGGTGAACTATAATTCATAAAGCTTTTGGGGACCCATCCAATGTGGGCCCGGGACCATTTTCAAATAGCCCCCCCCCCTCTTCACTCAGCTACGCCTCTGAAACCTGTAAGAGATTCGGGGAAGGAATAACATAAGTAGAGAAGCATAAATTGTCTGTTCCTTATAAACCGTCCACATGAGATAATGTTGCAGTCTTTAGTAATAAATAGGGAAAAGAAATGTGACGATGGTGCCGACCACGAGATCGAACCGGAGACCTCTGCCCAACCACAACCGAAGAGACTCCATGTGGCAGCGCTGTTAGAACATCCGAGCTTCCCGCTGATGGTTTGCTGCGCCAGACACTTCACATACGGACACTGTAATCATTTCTTAGCATGATATAAGTGGCCGATTATGAGAAGTGGAAACGATTCGCTTTTGGCTGCGGTCAGAAGAACGCCATTGGTGTAGAGTGATTCGAGAGAAAATAGTGCGTTTTCTGGTGTCGTGATGAAAGAGGTTCCCTCCGAAGAGGTGTCCTGTGAAAGAGACTTTGTGCTCTGCGGTCCACCCGTTATGAAAGAGACCTTTCTACTACAAGAAATAAAAGTGAAAATACGATAAGAACAGACAGGCCCCAAAGAACAAGTCTTTGTGCACATATACGGAGTGTTTACTTGCCATCCATATTGTTGAAATAGTATTAACAATCAGCGTCGAAAAAGCGTCAAAAACCGCCAAAATGCACTATAAACATTGTTAGCCATTTTATGACCATTTAAATGGCTAAAAATGGCTAGTGTTTGTGGCATGTATACACACACAGACATGCCGCATGTATACACACACAGACATGCCGCATGTATACACACACACAGACATGCAAAATACACACACACGTATTTCGCATTTCCGATAAGTCCTGCTGCCGACACTTTGCAACATATGTATCTAAGTTTTGTCAAAATGTAACCTTCTGGTGAGATGTCACGATTTTTAAAAAATGTTATATTTATGTCTGTCTTCCTGCCGGACTAGCCTGACCCTACCCCCACCCACACGGTTTTCTCTGAATTTCTGCACGAATAACGAGGGTCGGTCTTGAAAAAATTGAAGGGCTCCGTCGCTGGTAATGGTTAACAAGCTTGTGATGCTGACCATTACTACTGTAATGAGTTCGATCCTCACTGGGTGCCCCACTAATGTAGCCTACTGTATACACACTGTAAATGTAGAGTTTGACACAAGGCCACAGTAGTGGGGCACCCAGTGAGGATCGAACTCATTAAAGTAGTGATGGTCAGCATCACGAGCTCGTTAACCATTACTACACTGATTGTGAAACTAGGCATTTCACGAAATCACTAGTTTCACAATCTTACTGTAAAGAAATACAAGCTGTTTGTAAGGAACCCCGTCAGCGACATTGATAAACTTGTTAAAATCAGTTCATGTATTGAAACCGAATCTTGACAATATTCAGATCTACCCAAGATGTGTACGCGTTTCGCCGCAATCAGAACAAAATGTTTAGAATACGGGTTTATCTATATAAACACTCTCTCACAGGCACGCCTACCATACACTCAAAGAGATGTAAGCTCTGTGAGCTGCTATGCCTGGGCGCTTAGTATGGAGGATGTGGTGCGCCCAAGTTCCGCTCCTCCCGACCATGCTGAAGGCTTCCAAAGGAAAGAACTGATCAACACGTTTGGAGATTGGCAGGGGATGCCCCCCCCCCAGCTGGTTACGGCACCTGGTATTCCTAGACGGTCACCCATCCAGGTACTGACCAGGCTCTACGTTGCTTAACTTCAGTGATCGTACGAGAACCGATGTATCCAACCCTATTTTTCAAAGAGAAAGATCCCAAAGATATTGTAGGTTTTTGCAACAGATACATTAATGCGGAAGGAGGAGGAAGTTTGTGTAGCACCAATCTTCCAAAGTGGAATGAGCCTGCCTTCTTTGGATATCAGAATTCGAAATCAGAATTTGATCTGGACTTGAACATAGATTACTGGGGCCCCAACAGCAAATTCAGTGCTGTCTCAAATATCAGCCACGCCCCTAAGATAGATAGATAGATTGATATATAGATAGATAGATAAACAGATTGAGATAGATAGATAGATAGATAGATAGATAGATAGATAGATAGATAGATAGATAGATAGATATGTTTCGGCGATAGATAGATATGTTTATATAGATAGATAGATAAACAGACTGAGATAGATAGATAGATAGATAGATAGATAGATAGATAGATAGATGACAATTTGGAAAATCTATTTAACATGTTTCGACTATTTGGCTCCCTCAGTAATAATGAAATACAACTGAAAAGGGATAGGCGAAACATGTTAAATAAATTTTCCAAATTGTCATAAATATTCAAATCTTGTCGATTTCTATATCCAAGTGATACCATTAAATTCTCTTATATACAGACACTTAACTTAACTGCGCATATACAAAACAAAGTGAATACAGAAAATAAAACACTCGGCTACATAAGCCACTCATTTAAATTCATTGGTGAGGAGAGCTTTCTACTGCTGTACAAGTCTCTGGTACGTCCCCATCTGGAGTTTGCTTCCTGCATATGGTCTCCTAACTTGAAGTACAACTCAGATGCCATAGAAAGAGTTCAGAGGAGAGCCACCAAGATCATTTCGAGATTGGGGAAAATATCCTACACTGAAAGATAAAAACAACTTAATCTAGAAACCATTGAATACAGACCTACTAGAGATCTATAGAATCCGGAACAACATACATAGAATGGATACTGATGTTAATTGCTCAAAATGCCCTGATAAGAAAATGCTGACTTCATCTATGTGCAGTAAAACCAGAGGACACAGCCATAAACTACAAATTCAGACTGGTATTAGAAAAGATTTCCTCTCGGCAAGAGTGGCAAACGCATGGAACAGCCTAAGTGAAAAGACAGTCACATCCGGGAATATCAATATTTTAAAAAATAATCTTTGTTATCGGACATACCAAATTTAACTACCATTTTTCTTATTAGTTTAAACCCAGCCCAACTACACTGAAGCTGGCTTAATGACGCAATTAACTGCTGTCAAAAACAGCCAATTCCAAGTATATTCAAGTATATATATATGTTTTAAATGAAACTTTAACTAAACAGGCGTCAGAGATAGGAATAGGTGGTAAGGGTTTTGCCATAAAGTTTTCAAATCTACTAGCCGCCTATAAATGTGAGATCTTTACACGTAACCCGAGTTTCTCAACGAAATTTTCTTTTCCTTTTCTTTTCTTTCTTATGACTTAACCTTTAGAAGAGAAGAGAGGGGCGTGGAGAGAAAGAAAAAGCATCAGAGACTCGTGATTTTCAGCCAGAACCGCATATGGAATTCGTGTGGGAAGAGAAAGACACAACTCAATAATGAGATCACTGGTCACGTGATACACATCTGAAGAACTCGACTCTTCAAGACGTCAAAAGTAAGGCCAGGGTGGGTGGGGGTGAGAGGGGTACTGCAAAGCATCAGTCATGACCCAGTTTCAACCCAAGAAATTACGACTCTTTCGTTTCGCATTAAAGAGTAGTGTCTCATAATAAAACAAGACTGGCTGCTGCAGGGTCAAATTCCAACACCTACTTCTATTCCGACTGAAGACGATTACTGTAAATTAGATTGTATATATAATGAATGAATTCGTAAATATATAAGGCTTTGCATTTTG
>VCCN01002209.1:501639-514859 GCA_006491835.1 Architeuthis dux | reverse complement strand
TCAAAGTATTCAAGTAATAATTTTATGAAATCTCATCTGTCGTAGAAGAAATGTTCACATTTTCAAAAGATCGGTCCCTGACGAAATTTAATCAATTTAATTTATTTTCGAAAATACTCGCTACGGGGGTAAATTATTTGATCAGCGTGTGCCTCCACTCCACATAAAAAACACGAAACACATGAAATATTGATTGTATCGTAATAATTTTTGTGTCGTTAGGGATTAGAAAGATTGGATAAAATCTTCAGATAAACTTTGTATGATTAAAATGTATAGAACGGGAGATATTACTGTTTAAAGTCTGTTTTTTCTTCAAAGAATTTGATAGATTTTTTAAAAGCTTTTAACATTCTTTTTTCAATATTTATGAAATGTGGGCAAACTTGTAATGTTCTTTTATATAATGACGTTATTTTCAAAAAACAGAAATATCTGATTTAATAAAAAAAATTAAGCCCCTGTGTATTTTTAAAAGAATTTTATATTATTTGTTTCAACTACAATGTAAATTTATGGAAGCCCATAATTTTTTCATATAAAGAAAGACTTGATAAAAACATCTCCCTTGTGCTCAGTGTTGCCGGTTTCGCGCTAGATTCAGCGGGTTTCTTGTTTTGGCAGTGCAAAAAAGCGCTAAATTAAGGCCTTTTGCCGTTTGCGCTTAAACATTTTGGCTATTTTAAACCATTTTTTGTATCTTTTTGGCGGTTTTTAGCCATCTATGGCTATTTAAATTAGCGCTTTTTAGCAGTCAAGCTAGCGCGAAAATATTTTTTGAGTTGGCAACACTGCTTGGGCTTTCTTTTATAAGTAAGGACTTTATATACGACTCTTTGTCCATCTCTATAATCCTATTTATAAAGAGAAAGAAAACAGAGAATTGTTGTGTTTTAAAACATTATATCTACTTTTTGATAATGATTTTGGTAATGAACATAAGCGGTTATATTTTACTTATATTGATGATAAACGTATCAATTATTTCATCTGAGTAGCTTGTTAAATGAGACACATTCAGTTTTCTCGCTGCAGTGATCTTGACATAGGCTGTCAGTTCGTGTTGACATTGTTTTGATTGATCTTTACATTTATATAACTTTAAATTATCTTTATTAACTGTTAACTTGGGGTTGTTTTGATTCATCTTTAAATTTATCGGATGTTACTTTAGGAATCATTATATAGCTCCAGTACATTTGTAACTGTATGTAGGGGTCTCAGGTGATTTTTAAAAATTATGATATAGGTTTTAAAACTGTTACCATCAGATAGAGTTTATCAAGTGCGTTTCAACGATTGGTCGATGAGATTTGTGGGAGATGTGTCTTCGTGAGAAATAGACAGTGGGTGTGTGAGCGAGAATCGTGGGGTGCAATTTCCACATGCAGACAACTTGTCCAAAACTTTGCAAAGTGAGAAGATGGCAGCAATTAGTGGACAACAGTTTGCTAACCTAATTGTTCAGACATTTGAACAGATGCGAATTGATGATTCCTTCATATGGGTGGCGGTGGTTCATAATTTCACTTGGAATGCTAGTTTTTGTTTTGTTAAGGAGCTATTTATGTTGAAGAAATTGCAATCAGAAATTTCAACATAAATAGACTCCTTAACAAAACAAAACAAAAACTAGCATTCCAAGGGAAATTATGAATCACCACCACCCATATATGCTGCTTTTTACCTCGTAAATTAAGCAGTGGTGGTGGTACAGTTACCTTTATGAAAATACTACCAGAATGGTTTGAATCATACATTTATGATTTTAAAAACCCAGGTCTGGTTAGTCACTCAATAGAAACCGTCACGTGACCAACGTCTTTTGGCAGGATGTCGTGTTGGGGGTGATCAAATAAACATTAGAAAAAGGGGTGATTATTGACTAATTTACTTTTCCAAAAGTCCAAATTTTCTCAAAACATGTGTGAATAATTACGATTTGAAATATGAATGCATCTAATAATCATCTTATTACCTTTGTAATTGGTAATTGATTTATCAAACTATTAAATCATAACAGCAAGGATATGTATCAGTGGGTCGTGAGACTATTGCATAAAATCAAACTGGGTCGCAATCAAAAAGGGTTAAAGAACCTTGCTATAGCAAATCAGCACTAAACAGGGTATCGCTAAGCGAAGTAACGATAAACAAAACTAAGAGTTATTTCCCTTGTCAGATCCTTGTAAGCAACAGTTACCCCTCTTATCAGATTTTTGTATAGCGTTCTTTCCCCGAGTAATTCAAAGTTGGCAGACGACATTTTTTTCTGGTTCAGAATAAGGTATGTAAAATTATATTTTATTTTTTAGCAATATCATTTTTGATTCATCTAATTATCTACAGTTTTACCGAAATAATTTTTCTTTAATTTTCAGTGAAATATAGTTTTTAATCTGTTATGCTATATTTTATATTGAAAGCAGAAATGAAAATAAACTAATCACACAATTTACAAACGAGATACAAAAATAATGTGAAAGATAATTCATATTTGTTTTATATTTATATTAATAGATTTTAAAATGTTTTAAAATCTATAATTCTATATTTCATATTGAATACAGAAATGAAAATAAACTAATCATTCTATAATAAATGAGATACACCAACGAGAACACACAAGTTCACTTACAAAACTAAGTATTTAATAAAGGTAAAAATATGTTAGATTTGGTTCCTGTAATCAAAGTATTTATGTCATTAGAAGGTTTCGAAAACGATCTAATAAAAACCTGATCAACAGAACTGCCAGGAGATCACTATCAAAATATCATCTATTTAAATTTTCTCTGTGTTTGAAGATGAATTTTTGCTACAAAGTCTCATTGAATATTTAATACGTAAATAAAATGGCGAGTTTTATAAAATAAGCATGATTATATTCAAGTTGTGTGAGTACAGTCATATGTCGACTTACGCCCGACCGACTTACGTTTGATCGCAGATACGTCCCCGTAAGAGCTCAAAAAGCATTAACTGCGGATGGTGGGAATTTCAGTCATTGCAATTCCATGGCTCAACTGCAAATGACGAAAATTTCCGTCATGTTAACTTGATAAAGAGGAACGCGGTGTTGTTTGTTTTAAGTTTTTCAGACAGATAGATAGATAGATACCTACGAGGAAAAAAAACGTCAAAATCATCCAAAATTTAATTTTATCGTTGGAATGTTTGTGGCATCAATAAGAAAAAAGATTGAGAAAAAATCTCGGATAAAAATTATTTGTGATCACCTTATAGAACCGGAGATATTTTGGAAAACAAATGGTGCACAAAAAAGGGCGTAGCAGTGTAAACAACAGATTACATATAATGGGTTGCATTCGAAAATTTCCCAAAGGTTTCACGAGCAAAACACACAGATTTTAAAATTTTACGAAAAATCGAATATTCATTGGATTTTGATAAAATTTTCGGTACTTATATAATAAAGGACGAACTATTTTTTAAAGAAGTTTCCATTCGAAATTTCGGGAAAAAACATTTTTTTTATGTGAATTCATTTGATGATTTCTTTTATTTATAATAGCCGTACCATAATATTGTGTGCACATATATAAAGATAGGTCAATTACAAAATAAATTCTGTTTACATTTTTGAAAAAAGCAGCCATGGGGAAGCAGTATTTAGGAATTTAAACAAATTTAGAATTAAGTAAAATATTGCACTTCTTGGCAAGTTTTTATCTTTATTTGCTAACTCATATTTTATTGATAATTTCCGAGTAAAAAAAAAATATATTAACATTAAATATTTTTTATAGAGATTTTTTTTGATTTTTTCGATTTTATTTTTTTAATCTTTTCTTATTCTTTCACTTACTGTACCAGATCGAAATGTATGTCATTTTAACGAACAAAAGGTAATTTATCAAATAAAATGATTTTTTTAAATTACAGCTTCGGGTAATTTTTCAGATATTTCTTTGTTATTTTTAATTGGACAATTTTTTTTTTTACGGATGGCCGTAAAGAAAAAAGTCTTGCCAATCAAGTGACTTTCGGTCATTAAAGAAATTGACGCGACCCCATTTTTTTCCATCTTTCAAAAACGCTTAAAGCCCTCCATACATGTCGTCTGCTATTGTTGACATAGCCTGTCGATCACCGATTATACCAACCCCTACTGCTGAAAAAAAAACTATATTTCATTGGGTTTTCTAATGCACCGTGTGACTATTTTTACCACATTTCACTTGAGTAATGATGAAACTAACTTTTGCCAATAAAAGTATATCAATTGTGAGTGTAAATTATTTTTAGTAGATTTTTTAATTACAGAATCTCAATTTTTTTTTAAATTTGAAGACCTGTCAACAAAATGGTGTCCAAATGATTGATTTATCGATTAAAAAGTAAACATTTATTTAAAAAGTTAATTTCTACGTTGTAATTAAAGAACTTTTTTTTAAAATTACGTTTTAAAATAGGGTATCGACTATTTAAAAAGTGCCGTGGGTCTACAGACAGGGAAGGCGAGGAGAAGGTAAAGATCCCTTGCTGGGTTGAGCTAATGACCTAGCGAAAGAAACATAATGGATAACATTTGTTCCTTTCTCTTCGGAAATGAAAAGCAAAAATATATATTAGGCATATGTAAAGAAATTATGAATTTCTTAATTTAGATCTAAATATTGTGGTAACGGGTAAAGGGAAGTAATTGTATAGTGAAAAAGACGGAGTGACTTCCCTTGCACTAAACTCTAAGGCCTAGGAAAGGGGGGTGTGGTTTAGGAACCAATCAAAACGCTAGTTTTTGAAAGGCAAAATTTGACTGAGAGCAGACGAGAAATTTGACCGGCTTTTGGTGGGAATTTCTTTTTTTTTTCCAGTAGGGAGAGAAGAAATAGGATTTGATGAAGACAGACGTGGCTTTTTTGATCGGACTGAAATTTTGACAGTTTATCAGTAAAGATTTATGTTTTTTTTAAATTGACGACAAGGAGAAAAAGAAAAAAAGAAAGGAAATAAAAGGCCAGTGAGTTTTCATTCATGTTTTGAACTTTGTTATTCAAGTTTTAAGTTCGCTACGTAAAGAGAAAAAATGAATTGTCCCGGCTGAGGATAATGACCGGATTGTTTTCCCCAGAGATTTCTTTTATTTGAAAATCTACTTGGATTGTTTGGGACTGAACTTTTCTTAACGAGAAAAGAAAAAGAAAACATTGTTGATGTGTGTTGGTTTGAAATATTTGAGTTAAAAAAGGAAAAGAAAATTTTCTTTTCCAATTGAAAATATAAGCTTTCAGTTTTTGTTCTTTCCGGAATATTTCCATTATATTTCCTTAGTGTTTGATATATATTTATAATTCCTTACTGTTTGATATATATTTATTTTTACTGTTTGATATATACTTTACCGACTTTCCATACAATCTTTGTTTTACGTACATACAATGTATTATTTTCCTCTGGGTTACAAAAGAAAGAAGTGCAGCCTTTATGAAACCATTTTGAGCTACGAACGACTGACGGTGTTGAGTTGATCTCTCAATTAAAGAGTGACAGCATAATTACGCAACTTTTGAAATCTTCAACACCTTATTTTAAAACGTAATTAAAACTTTTAAAAACGTTTTCTTCAAAACCTTTTTAGGGGAGGGTAAAAACCCGGTTTTTTTTAGACATAAGTAGTAACGGTTGAAATTTTCAGCCCTCTAACTCCATTAGTGTGGCCTGTACGCGCGATACATACATAGACTGGCAGGTAGCCATACAGACAGACTCACTTAAAAACTGAAGAAACCTATGTTGACAGTTTTGGTTGATGGTTTCTAATAATGACGTGATTTCTTTTTTCTTCTCGGCAACGCGATGCTTTCTGTAAAGCGGGAGTAACCATGGTAACAGTCTGGCGTTTCTTGGAAAGCAGACGACAAGTAGAGAAAAATGTCGGACAATTCAGATGAAACTTTCATTTTTACATTTGGTCTCAGAAATAATCTCATAGTTTCTTATCATTCTAATTATGTTCATTCAACAGTTGGGTTATTATTTTACACAAATACGCGGTTGACATGAGTTTTTTTCCCACCCAAAATATGAGAATGGGACATTTTATGTCGGTGTCAATTTTTTTCCGAGTTCTTCCAAATAACGTAAGTTGCATTTATTATTTGCGTCTTTTAAATAATGATTTGTTATTATTGATAACATGACAATGTTTGCAACACTTCATATTAGGAAAACGTCTTATTGGGGAGAAAAATAACATTTTGTCGTGATCTCCCCTCCAAATAATTGCCCCCATGTGCTTCCATACAAACATTACATTTTTGTGCAAAACTGTCAACACTAGGCTCCAGGAACTGAAAATATACGATTGGACAGTTTAACAGAATTGTAACTTTCTGACCAATCAGGAAAGACAGTAGTGTTTTCCACATAAGCAAGCGACCTTAACCCAATCATCAGAGAAATCCAAAATGTCATGTCACCTCAATTGATGCAGACGACACAACACGTGTTTGTTTTTTTGCACGACTCATCTGTGGTGCATTTTAATGTTGTAAATTCTATCGCACCCCCCCCCCCCATCTTCCGTAGTCAGCAGAAAATACCATGCGTGTCAACGCACAATCATAAACATCGATAACTACCTTGAAAACGTGATGATTGATAGTGTTAAAAGTGTTTTGGGTTGGGGTTTTTTCATTGCAAAATGCTGGTCATTTTTAGCGACCGATGATAAAACTAAGTATTTTCGATAAAATTATCTGCATTTGACAAAAGATTTTGTTGGTAGATTTTTAACTACGGAATTTTAAATTTAAAGTGTTTTTTTACTGTTATTGATAATGGCGTCATTATTCATTTTTTGCCGAATATAGTAAACATTGAATTGAATTTATAACAGTCAAAGTCTACGTTCTAATTAATGAAAATGTTTTGCTTTTTGTTCAGACAAAAAATTGGGCTAATTTATTTCTAGAAAAACATTGATATCATAAAAACGAATCTTGAATCCTCATTAATTTTATATTAATTTGTGGTATTGAAAAATGGATTCTTTTCAGTATGATTATCTTTTTACGTTGTATATAAAATATGCAATAGTTAACTGCGGATGACGGGAATTTCAGTCATTGCTGTTTTATGGCTCAACAAAAATTTCCATCTTATACATCTGCGAAATGGAGAGAACATTTTAAGTCAGATATTTTTAAAGAAATTTCATACAAAAGCCTTAGAAATATCCATTTTTTTTTTTTTTTTTTTAAATTGCATTTTATCAACCAAACATTTATATTAATATGCAGTGGTGGAAATGGGGAGGGGGGTACGGCGTATACCTAGTTCTCAATTTCCAGATTTTTTTGTATGTTCAATGTCTACTAATGAAGACATTTATTATTAACTAACCTTTGTCATATTACCCACAGGGATTTACAAAACCTCAGCTGTAAGGGCTCACTTTGCTCATCCCTGTCATCCCGAGCATAAATCCTAGATACTGACTTACCATATTATTATTTCCCAAAACCCATATCCATCACTGCCTAAACCTCTATACTGTACATGTCTTCTTTGCCTATCCAAAAAGAAAGGAACAAATGTCATCCATTATGTTTCTTTCACTAAGTCATTAGCTCAACCCAGCAAGGTGTCTGCTCTTTTACCTTATCACCTTCCCTGTCTGGAGAACTTGAAACAAACATGACATATTCACTGTGTTCCTCTTTAGAAAGCTAACAATAACAGGACTGAAATTCCTGTTAATAGGTTTTAAGCTCTTTATGGGGACGTAGCTGCGCATCGGACATAAGTCGATGTCTGGCAGTATTTTTTCATTTCTTCTATTTTTTGCACGTCTTCCTTGCCTTTCCATTGAGAAAGGAACAAATGTCATCCATTACACTTCTTTCTCCAAGTCACAATATCTGCTCTGTAATGTCTCTTAGCTTGTGAATGACTAGCATTTATAACTCGCTACCAAAAACGGGTTTGACTGGAAGAAAGGAACACAGAGACAAACTATGTTGACACTAGCACACACGCGGTGCTAAAGAGACAGCCCCTTAGCATGCATGAGCAAACATTATTTCTTATCACTGCGCATGCTCGAATCTTACTTTCGTAATCTCGCATGCAAGGGAGATAATTCTAGGTACTTATCTCCCTTTCCTTGTCTGGCTTATCTGTAAACATTACATGCTCTTTTACCTTCTGTCTGGAGAACTTGAAACAAACATGACGTATTCACTGCATTCCTTTTTAAAAACCTAACAATAACATGACAGAAGTTGGTCGGGTATAAGTCAACGTATGATCGTATTTTCCAACAAGTATCTTTTTTATTGATACTATAGTGATAGGGTCATCATCTGATGAGGGCTTTGTTGGAATCACCACTGCTGTTTTAATATTTTCTTGGCAATTGTTTTGAAAGCAGCAATTGTAAACTCACTTTTCTAGAATTGTCTTTGTTCAGTGCTATATCAGATAATTGACATTAAAATTATTATGAGTAAAATTTACTGCTCTACAGTGACACCACAAGTCGTTTTGGTGTTGTATATTCATCTGGAAATGCCTGAGAAACAATTCTAAGCCAAATAAGATCATATACAACCAATGAGAAAATGGTATCAAGACTATCTCATCTACCTTTCTTTTCTAAATACAACAATGCAGGAAAATAAAAACTGAACAGAAAGAGAAGTTAGATGTCCCGAGTTGACGTAATAGATTGCTTGTATTTTTCTAGTCTTTTAACCTCTTCAGTAAACTTTGATGAACATCCTGAAGTCATAAACGTGCATGGGGAAACAAGTCTTCCTTTGCTTTCTAAATTGCATAACTAATTTCTGGCATGTTGCTTGTTTGTAGGATTATGGACATCTATGAAATAAAACTCCGACAGTGCTGAGGTTTCTTTTCATACAATCACAGGGATGAGGAGAAGTCACTAATTAGCATGTTGACATTCATCACAAGACTCCTGTATCTGAACTTTCAAATTCTTGAGAAGGTAAAAAAGAAAAATTGTTTTTCATAATTCTTAATTCTGTTATGACATTAATTTTTAAAAATTACTTTAGATTTTAAAATTGTAGGATGAAAATTTACCTTAAAAATACATATTAGCTTCATTTAACATTTAACTCTTTCAAGGCTCCCGGGATATATATCCCAAGGTTTCTATGACTGGCGGGATATATATGTCCCATAGATCTCTTTTAGAAGTCTACTGGGACATTTTAATTTAGGCATTATCCTTTTCATGCACCTGGTTGTTGTACAACAACAAATTAAAATAATTACATCATTGTTATGTGACATAACCTAGACTAATAAAGATGCTTTTCATAGACTGGCATGAACAAAGTCATTGTCCATATTTGAGAATGAGCTTATTGTAAGAGGGTAGCTAGCGATTTGATGTTTTACCTTCCTAGTCTTGAAAGGGGTTTAAAAAATAAAATTTTATAAACTATTATGGAAAAAAAGTTTTAATCATGTTTTACTAAAATTAATACTGAATTGGCTGACATTAACGTTTGAAAATTAGTATTGGAAGTCATTCTCATGGAGTTTGAGGCTTACAATTATGACCCCGAGCCAGACAAAGCAAATATTAGTAAATCTGTGGGGGTTTGCGTTTGCATTCACCATGGTAATAATGATCCGATTTCTATCTATGTTTTAATCACCACTACCCGGGTTTAAGTTATTCAGACATTTATATCTATGTATCCAGACTTTGCCCAGCCCTAACCATTCATAAGAAATTTTGCATACACACTCCCCTCAATGAGTAGGGAAAATGTTGTTTTTTTTTTTTAAATCCCCCCCCAAATAGGTTTTTAGTGAGAGGTTCAATATACAATGTAAGTTTATGCCAAATTGATCCCTTAGTTTGTGTCCAGCAGCATTCTCACTTGTTTTTTTGAAAATGTGGACTATTTAGTGATCACAGCCCACCATCACTGTTTAATTTACAAGGTAAAAAAGAAGCATATATAGGTGGAAGTGATTCATAATTTCCCCTGGAATGCTAGTCTAATATATTGAGAAAGTTGGTGTGTATGTATGTCCATCTTCTCCCCCCAAAGGTAGCATTGTAGCCAGAGGTATTGAATCAAAGTACCCCTAAAATGCACCAATTTAAAGAATGCACGAGACACTGGGTCTGCTATAAACAATTTTTCACAGGGAATCCAATAGTGTTTAATTATGCCGGGTATGCTTTCATTAACAACAATTTTTGGATCATTTATAGCTACATTTCAGCCTTAGCAACACCAAGCAATCTGCTAGTAACTCAATAAATCTTAAGTGTTTACTAATTAAGTTCCATAAATGGTTGTTAAACCAATGGCTCTCAGTCTTAATTTGGGGTAAATAAGATATCGTCTGCTACATGAAAGTGACATCACGGAAAATTATTTCATGGATATAAATGATCTCGAAAGTGTTTAATCATACCGGGTATGCTTTCATCAACAACAAATCTGGGTCATATATTAGGTACTTTTCAGCCTGAGCAATGACTGCCATTCTTCCAGTCAAAATATTTTAAACACGTAACAAAAACTTATAATTCAGAGTTCAGAAATTCTTGTGCTTTTAATTAGTTATGAATTAACCTTAAATAGTAGAAAACCTTGTTGCGAGATAAAGCAACAAAATTTTTAAATCTTGTTACTTCATCATTAATCATCCAAACCTAAATTAACAACTGACAAACTTATATTACAAAAGTTTATATAATTATAGCATGGGTAATCTTTGGCTTGATGTACATAAACCTATGGTAGTATGAACCAGAATGAAAAGGCTCCAAAAAGTATAAAGTTTTTTATTAAAAACTATGATTAACTCTTGAAGTCCTAAAAAGCATGAGGCCATACGTAAACAAACATGGCTGAAAATCCTAAAATGCACAAGTCTTTCCTGGAATACTGCAAATTTTCACAACAATCTTCCCACAAGTAAAGACACTATAAACATTTGAATGAACAAACCCATTTTTAGCCATTTTCTGCTCAATCATTACAGGACTGGGATTTGGACTTAGAAAATTTTCAACAGGATGTTAAGAGTAAAGCAATGTATTCAGCAGAAATAAACGCAATAATGAAATTAAAAGCCTGTCTTGTTCTTTATCCCAAAAGATTAAAACATCAGTTTGGTACATTGGCAATTCTTGATGAATTTATGGTGCGCACTCTGATGAAGAACAAGACAGGCTTTTAATTTCATTGTGCTAATTTCTGATGGATATGTTGTTTGATTATACTTTTTGGAGCCTTTGTATGCCAATTAAACACTGCCATAGGCTTATGTACATCAAATCAAGCATTACCATAGCATGAAAGTAAAAAAATTAAAACCTTGACTTGAACTTATAAATTTCCATATCTAATGAGCATAAAATTGAAGAAATATTAATATTTTGAATTCAGAAAACATTCAACATAGATTAATACTTTTAATTAAAACTTTTCTTTTGCTAATATCAAAATTATGAATTTTATTTGCAACTGAATCCTGAATACAATTACTAATTCATAAACAAACATTTGCAAATGAGATCAGTTTGTAAAACTGCAATATGGCTCTACATATTAAATTGTTAATAGAATATTTAGAATACTTAAACTAGTAGCCTATGTTTTAAAGATTTTTCTTGGCTATAATAAATCCAGGTATTTTTAAATCTATTCATCATAAAATTTATTTTAAATTTGTACAAACTGATATAGTTATATCTTCAATATATTGCCCAAATTAAAATTATAAAGCATGAAGGTTTTGACAACCCTATTTCTGAAGAATTTGATATTCCTAAGTATTCGTTCAAAACCAAAGACTTTTATAATAAAAAAAAAATTTTTTAAATGTCTTTACTCGATTGTCAGTTTTTAAAACAAGCAATGAAATAAGAGAAATGATTTTTGACTGAATTTGTGAAATGAATTATACACAAATTTACTCAGACTAGTGTTGTCATTTTGGTTGTTATACACATAAATTTAGATTTGAGCCCCTTTTCTTCTCTAGAGCACAAGACTGCATTGTGGTTTCCATGGATAGTAGTTTTTATTTTTGTTGGGGGGGGGGTTCTTTTTAACAGGTTGGAGTTGCTAGTCCCTTGCCCAAGATGGACTGCCTTACAAGGAGGCTAAAGGGTTCCAACTACCCTGCTATTTACCCATTGCTGGGGGAATTCATGCCTTTCCCAAGGGCATTAGTGCAAAGTGAATGCAAGCAGCCTCTTCAATTCTGTGACGATAACTGTTACGCCACTCCGCACTTACAAATGCGATCGTTGCTCAAATCAAAATCAGCACCAAACTAATCGATTGAGCAGGGTTGCCCGATTGGGCTACAAGGGGAGATAATCCTATTTTTTTCACGATTGGAAATCGAGCAAGTCTAGAGGCAGAGGTTCAATACCAGCTTCTAGACTGAATCGATTTCCAAATTCGACACTATTCCAATGCCTGAGTTGGGTAAGTCTGAGATAACGCTCAGATTATCTCCCCTTGCAGCCCAATCTGGCAACCCTGCAGTAGAAGAGACCAGATGTAAATCATTTTTCTTATTTCAAAGAAGCAAAGAATTGATGCAAGTAAAACAGTCATATTATAACAGTTTCTTCCATAACATTTTATCACACATCAACATTCATTCATTTACAACACTAAATGATATATGTATATATTTTTTTTTACAGACAATATCTTTATTCTCTCACAATAGCATGTGTTTATAAATACCTGACATTTTCTGCACACTGTAGTAGTAGTATGTATGTACAAACAATAATTCCACACCATTATCATCCAACAAAACCAAGAGAGCGGCAACAATTAACAAGACCCCACAAAACGAAGAACAGAAACTTCTCACTTGGCGGCTACACAAAATGTTTAGGTTTTGAAATTGTATTTTTTTTTTTTCATTTTTCTTTTTTGTAAATTTGTTTGTTTTCCATGCTTTTTTTGTTGTTTTTTGTAGCATTTGTGAGGGAGGAAAGAAAGTAGTTGAATGAAATGACCAGTTGGATTAATAAGTACTTAAAATTTATCATTGTCTTTTGCTAATATTTAACGTTACTACTTCTACTACTATGGTTAGTAGTGGTGGTGGTTGGTTATCATCTCCCACAACAGAATGCTTGGAATAAATGTAACACACTTTCAGAAAGAAAAATAAATAAATAAAAACAGGGGTGGGGGGTGGATGTAAAAGAAAAAAAAAAAAAA
>VCCN01002209.1:481180-493680 GCA_006491835.1 Architeuthis dux | reverse complement strand
TTCTTCCTTCTGTTTTTGACATAATAAATGTAACAAACGTGGTTTCCACTACCAAAGAGCTCAGGAGCTGCTAGGAGCGGTGTATGACATTAAGAGTTAAAATACCTGGACAAACTCAAAAGTTTCATTTAATAAATTTTCTTGAGAGGGATAGTAGCCAGAATTCAAGAAGGCATGATTTTAAAATTTCATTTTTACCACTTATGTATATTCTAGGATATAGAGAAATGAGTCCCACTCAAAAAAACAACAGGTCTATGTTCCTGAAAAACAGATGGGGTAGGGCAGAAACGCCAAGTCAATGGGATTTTAAGAATCTTGATCATCGTCAGCCAAAGTAACCAAGGGGCACAACACGTAAAGAGGCTGCTGCAAGAACACCACGTTTTGGAGAGGAGGTCTTTGAATTAAATTAAATAAATGAGAGAATATCGATTACAATTTCTCATCAAAAATTACATTGACAAAAGGATTGTCGCAAGTATTTCAAACATTCACCATCATTTTTTCTAGAGGTGGTCGGGGGCAGAAGCATCCATCAACCGTGCTAAGTTCAGAGAAGCTTCAAAATTCTATGAAGCTGCTAACCATCTCATGAGAGAACTTCAACCAGACTTGAACTGATAAGAGGTGAATTTTTTGTACATTGATCTACGGTCAACAATATCAACTGTTCGGATTGTTGGCTTTCGAAGCTTTTGAAGCAGAGCAATAATCATTGATCTGAAAAGTTTTTTTTCTTTTTTTTTTTTGAAAGACACATACACAAGTTATTTTCTTTGCAAAAATGTAAGTGCTGGGCTTATAGACTTAGACTTAATTCGAGCACTGAAGACAATAAGAATAATTAAATTCACATTAATTCCTTCCCATTCAACAACTGACAGATTTCTTCTCGCACTGACGTGGGCCCCTCTTTATAGGGCCCTAGGTGTTCAAGAGAAAAATGGTGAAGGACATCGGGGGAAATGTTTTGTCGTTAAGCCAATAAATAAATTATACCAACTCCTTATATAACCGAGAAAAGGGCGGGGAAGATCCTGCCATTCTTGAAACGTATAATTTTTAGAAAAGATTTCCTGAGGAAAAAAATAAACAGGAAGAATAAAAAGAAACGTTTCTAATTGAGCACCATCTAAACTAATAGATTTTTTTCAAATAAAATTTTTAAAAAAAAAACAGAAACAAGAAAGAAAAAAACAGGTCTTGTGATTTCAAGGTCGATTCATTTTATATAAGTTAAGGATATACATCTATGAGAGACATTCACACATACACACAGAGATACATATATACATCCATAGCAATTAACCTTCCTACCCAGGAATAAATATTGTGGGGGGGAAACACTGGTTAGAATGCTAAGGAAAATAAAAAATAAATGTTGATAAAATGTTAAACTAATGCAGGGGGGCCAGATTTCGCAACAGGGGGAGATAATCCGAGCTTTATCTCTGCGTTTGGTAAACATAGAATAGCGTCGGATTCAGGGCCGCCTCAAGAGGCTGGTATTGAACCTGCCTCCAGACTCTCTCAATTCCTAAATTCAACACTATTCCAATGCCTGTGTTGGATAAGTCTTGAAGATAAAGCTCAGATTATCTCCCCTTGCAGCCCTATCTGGCAACCCTGAATTAATGATCAATGATTTTTAAGGGGAGAAAAAAAAAAAAAATGTTGTGTCTGCCAGTTGTACTTTTCTCCTTCCCGTATTTCTTTTTTAAACGCAAATTTGTTGACATAACTGGTTAAATCTTTTGCTTTTCTTTTTTAAGCTATTTCCTCCACAATTTTTTTTTTTGCTTTTTCCAAAATAAAATTAAAATTTTTCAATTTTTTTTTTTTTAATTTTCTAAAAAAAATTTTTTTTTTTTTACATCTAAACTAAGTAGATGGCAACATGGCACCAGAAGTCAATAATTAGTAGCAACAAATATTTTTTTAAAAATCTTAAAATCAAATTTTACGCTTAATGATGGGAAGAAAGAAAATTATTATAAAAAGTATATTGTTGGGAAAAACAGCACATAGACATGATCACGAACAAGACCAATTCACCATTTTTTTTTTAAAAAAGAATTTTCGTATAATTATTTTCCATTTCTGGTTACAACTCCTACAATACTACAGCGTTGTCATCATCCACAGAATTCATGACTTTAGAGAAGTGGCAAATGTTGCTGCTTATCTATGGCAGTGATGGGTGGTAAGAGAACGGTGTCATGTCACCCTAGAGTTGTTCTCAACTTCACTACTGACAAATCACAACAAATACATTGAAAAATACCAAGACAAGCTTCTAAGTAGAAGAATAGGAAGAAAAAGACAATGAGAACAAAAAAAGAAATGGTCAGCTTCCCAATTAAGTAATGTTGCTTTGGTTTTCAAAGTAAATATTCTACAAATGATTTCATTAACTCTTTGAAGCATCGTGGGTTAAATTTCATCCCAAAGTGTTAGTATCTGAGTGGTGGGTCATTTTTAATACCCCTTTTTTACCTTCATATATCTAGGAGCACAGAGGTTTATATTCTGTCCCACCATTTTGTTTAGTACCCAGACTGACCAACAGATGGCAGATTAGTTCAAAATGGAAGAAAAAGACACGTGCCGCGAGGAGTTAATACAAAAGTGATTTTTGTTGAAAAGAATCAATGATTCAGTCTTTAAACCAGAATCTGCTCTTTTAGATTTGTCATGACTACACAATGCTTGATTCTTGCAAATGTAAACTATATGTCCATACGTAATATACATTTACAAACACACAAATACAGTTAAATAAGTCGAGAATCATCTATACAAAAAATACAGTTCCTATTTTAACTAAAGAAACTGAAACTAACCACCGATAAATCATTTCAGATCTTAAGACTTAACAGCAATTTTAAAAAATAATTCCCAGAATACAAATGTGTATATGAGACTTCAAAATTGACTTGTTGGACGAAAGAGAAATACTAGAAAAATAGAGCTTCTATATTCTACTGCCGAATTTACAATATTTGATATCCATTATAAGCACTATCGCATTCAAAATGGCATTTTTTTTCAAGTGAACAAAAATATTCTCTTTATCAATGTTTTTCGATATCCACATTTTTTTTTTGCTATAGCACATAAAATTTCTTTTTGCAAAATGTCGACCACAGTTACTTCATTTAAACATTGAATGTTTTTATCTGCTATGCTCGACTTTACAAAGTCAAAGCTTTAAAATTAAAAGTCGATAAAAAATACTGTGACATTGATTTTAAATTTACCTAACCAGGAAATATTTAAATGAAATTTTTAAAATCAGTAAAACATATTTTAAAAAAAAAAAAAAAGAAAGCTGACCATTTACTTCTGTTCTGTCTTTTCCCAGACTCACCTTCCTGTTCTTCTATTATAAATATAAAAAGAATTTCACTTTATTCCCCAACATTTTAAACAATACCCCCCAACCCTGCCCCCCCAATCTTTTGACAAAAAGATCTGTCCAGTTAATTTGTGAGGGGCATAACAGCAGTACATTATAAGAGTTGCTTTTTCAGTTTTTGCCTTTTTGTTTAGTTCCTGTTTTCAACTTGCATTTATCCAATAGTGGTGCAAATATGTAACACAAGATTATGAAAGATTTAGCCCTTTTCTTTCAGTTTTATAAAATTGGATAATATTTAAATCTAGCATTGCATATTTACTACCACTATTATCATATACATGGAGACCATGTAATCCATTGAAAGTTGAAATTAATGAGAAAAAAATTGGGGGAGAGAAAAAAAAAATCTTTTTAAAAATGATATTTTAGAAATTTTAAAAAAAAGAAAAAAAAAAAAAAGAAAAAGAGATGGGTATCTTTTAGCTTACTTGTTTCTTTCATTTTTTTTTTCTTTCACTTTAAAAATAAGAAAGAGAGAGAAAAAAATGTTATCTTTCCTTTTTTTTCTTGCCTTCTTTTTTCTCTCTCTTTCCGTGATTCAAATTTTTTCCATGATATTATCAAAAATGTTTATGGCAAAGTTCACAGGTAAAATGCTGTTCTCCTATGTGTGTCCTGAAATGCCGAGTAAGATGAGTTGCTTCAAAAAACTTGGAGTGACAAATCTCGCATTCGTAGGGCCTGTCGGTTGAGTGTGTCCGTCGATGCACAGTGAGTGTGTAGGACTGAGAGAAGGCCTTGCTGCAAACTTCACATTTGAACGGGCGCTCTCCAGAATGCGTTCGCATGTGTCGCGTCAGCGTGTATGACTGAGAGAAGGCCTTCTCGCAGACTTTGCATTTGAAGGGTTTCTCCCCTGAGTGAATTCTCTTGTGCCTGGTCAGGTGACTCGGCTCTTGGAAACACTTGTGACACACCTCACACTCAAATGGCCGCTCTCCAGTGTGAGTCTTCAGGTGCTTCTTCAGAGTCGTCAAATTTGTAAACACCCGATTACAAATGGAACATGCTTCAGACACCATCGACTTGGAGCGGTTCGGTTTCTTTTTCTTCTTCATATTATTGCCACTACCATTGTTGCCGTTTGAGCTATCTGCTTTTGAGGAAACATTGTCTGTGTTGTCATTGATGCCGTCATCGTCGGAAAAGGTTTCAGTTTTGCACACTATCAGCTTCTCTTCGACTAAAGCGTTGTCGTCACCTACCATCAAGTCATCTTCCATTACCAAGCCATTGTCTCCTAAATCGACTGATGAGGACTCAACATTTTCCCTGAGAGTATCCAAATCAAAAGCATCAGAATCCTTGGAGAGATTTGATTCTCCAACACTGTTTTTAGTGACATCAGTCCCACATACAGCTACTGCCAAATCTGTTGATGAGCACATGGAGCTTTCAATTTCAACAGTAGGGCCATCCGTGGCACATAGACCATTGCCTATGTTGTCTACACCAGGGGCTGCAGCCACAAGAGTATTGACAAGACTACTTAGGTTACCTACAGATGAAACTGTTTCACCGTTATTTGTGATCACTGCAAGGCAAGTATTATTGCCAGACAATACGGTCGTCCCGCCAGTACTAATAGTTGGGAGAACTGTAGCACAGGTGCCAATCGTTGGTAGGACTGTACCAATTGTAGGTAGGGCCGTCATACAAGTACTGATGGTTGGTAATGCTGTAATGCAAGTGCTGATAGAGGGCAGGGCTGTCATACAAGTGCTGATGGCTGGAAGAGCTGTCACGCATGTACTGATTGCAGGGAGAGCTGTTCCATTAGTGTTACCAGTCGAGCTATCCAAGCTATTTTCGGAGCCAACAGTTCCATTATTAGTTGCAACAATTATGCCGTCTGTGCTGTTAGCAGTATTGACTGTTTCGATTACTTCAGTTTTAGGTTTGTGTGTTCTCATATGCCTGGTCAGAGTATACGATTGGGAAAAGGCCTTCTCACACACTTTGCATTTGAATGGTCTCTCTCCAGAATGAATGATTTTATGTCTTTTCAGGTTGCTCGGTTCCTGGAAACATTTCTTGCACACATCACATTCGAATGGTTTCTCTCCAGAATGGGTTTTCATGTGTTTCTTGAGGCTGGTTGAGTTGGTAAATACCCGGCTACAAACTGTACAAGTCTCAGGAACTGAAGATTTTGGTCTGCTTGCTTTTTTCTTTTTAGAGGGATCTTGGTTCATTCCATTTATCTGCCCAATGCCATCCTGTGCTAAACAGACTCCATAAGAAGGATCGTGTAATGGTTCTGCTTTGATTATAACACCATCGCTGAGAACACTTGGTTTCACATCAGCTTGACATATAGCCTGGACAATTCCATCTGTAGAATTTATAGCGTCCTGTGCTATACTAGAATCACAAATGACATTTTTGGTGACACCAGCAACACAAAGATTAGAAATATCCGCAGCACATATATTATTCTCTAATGTTATGGCAGTGCAGATATTGTTTCCGAGAGCATCTGTAGTACATATGTTATTGGCGAGGACCTCTTGAGTACAGATGTTATTAGCGAGACTGTCTGTAACACAGATATTTCCCGGACTATCAGTGCAGAGATTAGTACCAGAAAAGTTGATATGTGTACCTGGACTATCAGATACACATATATTATGACCTGGGCTGCCAGCCACACAGATATTACCCATAGAAATATCAGCAACGCATATATTGTTCATGCGGATATCGGCACCACAGATATTGCTCATAGTTCCGATCTGAATATCTGATGGGCAGATATTATTCATCGAGATATCAGTATCACAAATAGCATTCATCTGAATATCTGATTCACAAATATCTTGCATTGCTATATCAGATACATCAGCCATAGGGATCTCTGTTGTGCAGACATCCCCCATAGGGATCTCAGACTCACAAATATCCGTCATGGGGATGTCGGATTCACACAAGTCGTTCATGGGGACATCGGATCCACAGATATTATCCATTGGTAAAACACTGTCACAGATATTTCCTTTCGAGTTGACTGTACCACAAATGCTATTGTGTTGCCCAACACCTGACGAATCACCTGGTTCAACAGTAACTGTGCCTGAACTTGCTTCTAAACTGTCTGTGTGGGAAAGAGTATTCTCCATGCCACTGGAATCACAAATCTTATTTTGAAAACTGCTAGAATCACAGAGATCCTTCTCACAATTGTCTACATTGGTTGAACCACCGTTTGCAACACTTTCCAAGATATGGTTCATGTCAGTGTCTGCATCGAGAGTCTGAATTATATTTCCAGTGCAGTCCGTTTCTGAGAGTGAATTAACAAAACCATCTGCTTGATCTACTTGGTTATTTTGAGATTCAGAATCAACAATGGCATTTGCTATAAGTTCTGACTCGGCTGCCGATTTCTCGTAGATTCCCAACGAATTTGCAGAAGAGCTTCCCAAGCAGTTCTCACTATCCCCGAGTTTGTCAGTTTCGTTTGGCACATGATTTTCAATGTGGTCAGATTCGTTAAAGCTGCCTTTTAACTGATCGTGTGCATAACTAGTTATTTCATATATCGTGTTCGTAAAGTCTTCTAAATGATCCGTATCCTTCTCGACTGTCTCTAGTTCAGAACCATTATCCAATGTGCTTAAATGTTCAATACTCTCTGTAGCAGCTCTCGTTTCATTCGTCACATTTTCCACAGAAAGCTCAGACCCATTTTTTCCGTTGTGTTCGAACAATTCCCTGATGGAATTTTGATTCGTCTCAAACTCGTCAACATTGTTGTTTGTGAAACTCTCTGAAAGAGATTTATCATTCTGATGACAGTTGAGCAGTTCACTGCACGATTCTCCTGAATTGTCTTCCTTAACTCCAGCAGCACTCAGACCTTCCAAAAGACTATCGTCATCCGTGTGGGAGGGGACCAGTTCATTAAATATTTCATTGGTTTCACACAAGCTCTTTTCGGGGTTGTCCTGTAGACATGTAACACTTCCAGAATGGCTGGATTCGTATGTAACATTCCTGGAGCTATCCGTTCCAGATGAATTCTTTGTTTCAGATTCAACAACCATCAGACTGTCTAAAGTCATTGACTTTAGAAAAATTTACTCTAATGGTCCGAGTGCTGCTAATTCTTTGAAATGTTTGTGACGTACTAGCACCAAAAACTTCAAGATTTTCAGTCTTAAAAAAGTATGGAAACCAATTCAGATCTTCTCAGAGAAGCAAGTGGCTGCAGGTGATATTTTAAGTTGACTTGGGGCCTTTGTTGCATTAGTGAGAGCCAATATACCAGTCCACCAGGGAGTGTCGTCAACTTATAATGCTAACCAGTATCTGAAATAACAAAAGAAATATTTATTATAATTTGCGAGCTGTCAGTCTGTGATATAACAGAAAGAGAGGGAGGGGGTAATGCAAACACACAAATACAAAATTAGCTGTTCTCTGTGTGTACGGGTGTTGGCTGCCGATAATATAACTACTACTTCTAGTGTTACTGATGTGTCAATTTCGTTTTTATCCAAAATGAATACAAGAATTTTAGTTAACAATACCTTGTGTTAACCTTTCGAATTACTGAGTAAACATACAGTTACAGTACACAGCTTTAGGTATACCGTTAGCAAAGCAATGGGGGATTTACTAGTTATTTATAAAATAAACAGACAAAAAAAAAAGAAGTTTCATTAATGTTCTCAATAAAAGAGAAAAAAAATACATTAAGCAAACATACTGAAATATAATAATACTAAAAGAGTAAAAACATTTATGCACTTTGTTCAGCTTAGATCTATAATCTCTATATAGATTTACCCATCTCATTTCAGAAAGGCATTTATCCTCCTGTAGTGCAAAAAGTATCAGATACATTCCATTTGGACCAAAGATTTGATTTTTGTACATAACTTTTCAATGATCAATCTTGTTTCAATATATTGATTTTTGTATTTTTTAATCTTTGCTCCAAAGTCTGTCAATTTTGAAGCTGTATAAAGATGGTAAAATGAACTTTTTGAAATGTATCGGATATGTTTTTGCACTCACTAAACAGTCTACACTCAAATACAATAAAGCTTTATGAAAACAATTTCTGAATGTATTAAGTCCATGGAGATTTTACCAACCAACATAAGTCAGAATAGTTCAATGTG
The DNA here is from genome assembly GCA_006491835.1 of Architeuthis dux. Classification (NCBI taxonomy): domain Eukaryota; kingdom Metazoa; phylum Mollusca; class Cephalopoda; order Oegopsida; family Architeuthidae; genus Architeuthis; species Architeuthis dux. The sequence continues at coordinate 485,127 of VCCN01002209.1, read as the reverse complement.
TAGCAATAGCCACGGTTTATAAATACTACACTTTAAGAAATTTAAGGGACTGCACACTTTTTAAACATTTAAAATTTAATTGTTAACAGATAATGTAATATTCAAATTATAGGTTACTTTTCTGAATTTGGAAATATTGTCTTTCATAATAAGTGAATTTAAACATTTGCAACACAATTTCAAAGAGAAATTTCAGTTTTAGTTTGTAAGCAATTCAAACACTGAATAAATTTTGGATAGTCATTTTCTTATCAATATTAAAAATCAAAATGAAGTACAGGCTTCTGAAAGAGCATTCCTATAAAAACCTTTTGGAAGCCAAAATGTCACAAAGCAAAAAAGCGATTACCAGTAATTTATATTGGAAAATTTGTTAGCGTTCCCAAACTTAAAAAAAAAGGTGATGATGGTATGTTAGGGTGTGTCATCAGAGGTTGGGATGTGAACGATAGAGAGGAATAGAATGTGCAGGATAGAGAGGAATAGAATGTGCAGGATAGAGAGGAAGGGGGTGTGCACTGCCTCTATAACAGCTTGCTGCAAAACAAACACTGAATGCTTTTACGCTTTTAACCTTTTTTTCATAAAAAGCAAAAAAGTGACAAAAGCAAACTTTCAAAAGAGAGGGTAATACCTTTTTTTCTAAATTTAAAAAAATTCCATACGGTTATGATAAAAAAAAAATAAAAAAAAATGAATATGTTATAATAGTAATTTATCATAAAGATAAAAAGTAATCCCGATTAATACTTTATGCCCGATTACAAAATGCATAAATGTTCCATACTACTTTTTATATCTGAAATAAAATCTATTAGAAATTTGCAATGATAATCAAGGTCTCCAATGAGTCCTTTTATTTGCATGAATCAACTCCATACAAATTTTTTTTCAATTAAATTTGCCATGGATAAAATTTGGACTAAATACAGTAGACTCCCTTCATTACAGCACACTCAGGGATTTTAAAGGACCATTATAACAGGTGGATTTTATAATGTATTAAGAATGAGAAACCAAAAAGTACAGAAAAAAAATGACTTTTTATAACCCTTTCACAGTCTAATGCCCCACATACAGGTTAGAGGTCTGCAAATAAAATGAATGTACCAAAAAGTAATTATGCTAACCATATACATGGTGTGTAATTGTTTGTTGAACATATCAGTAAATGCTTAGAAATCTTTTCAGATCTTTAGGCAGCATTATTTTAAGGGTTTACTAATTTTAGTTTGTAAAATAATGTACTGAAATCTTCATGTGCTGTTGCTGCAAACCAATCTCCGATAATAGTCTTGCGAGAATATAAAAACTTGCCATTAGAATGCGCCTGTCATTAAATAGTGCTGTTAGAACGAGTGCCGTTACAATGAGAGTTTACTGTACACTGATCATTCGGAAAATATGAAAAATACATTACTAAAAAGTTTTTAAAAACTCATTAAAAATTAAAAAAATAAAATTTGTAAATTTGAAATTAAATTAGTTGAATTCTTTTAAAATGAGGTTTACATCTAAGTTAGAACTGAAGCCATATTTACTTAATTCTAGGATTGACTAAAATGTTTTAGTACATTAGTTACTGCCCTTGCACTATTATTGCATGAATAAAACTCACACAAGGGAAATAAACTTGCAATCTACTATAATAATGAACAGTGATTTTTTTTTCTGTTACTTTGTAACAATGGACTCTTCCACATAATTTGAAACAATGGACTTTTCAACTAAATGAATTCAGTAGTTTCTTATCAGAAGAGAATAAAAAAAAATTCTATTTCTATGGGATCTGCGTTTGTGCTCACAGTGGGGGGGGGGGGAATTTATTGCTAAAGAAATCAGTGAAAGCAATAATACACCAGTGTTTAGAAATGAGGTAAATACAATTGGCAAGCAGAGTTCAAAACTTGACGGGTAAATTTTAATTTTTTTTCTCTTTTAATTTCATGTGCTTTCAATCTATGTAACCTTCAAACTTTCTGGAAATTTGTCAGTTTTGAGAAAGGAAACATTTAAAGGGGGTTCTATTTACAATGTACCTATATAAACTGCACCCTTACTTTTCAATCATTATAGGTTTTTCTTAGAGCAAAAACCCAAAGCCTACCTCTAACCCTAATCCCTACCCAAATGCAACAAAAAATGGGCACAATCTAAATCCAATAGTCCACTTTGACGTGTGAACTACTAACGACAAAAATGAGCACAGCAAGGATTTAGGAAGGGATACACAGGCCTGTGCGAGGATGGGCACTGGCCTGCACGGGTCTGCCCAACTGGGGAGGGGGTGCACGTTCTTTCCAGTGTTGTTAGATTTGGAGTTTGAATGTTAAAAAAGTTATAATAAAATAGTAAAAATGGAATCTGTCTAATTAAGTCCAAAAAGCTTCCTATAAATAAGTCAGATTAGTAATTTAGATAGCTACTAAACCTCTCTTGATTTTAATTCCCACATATCAAAATATAAATATCTTATAATATAAAACCCATTTTCACTTTTGTTAATTTGCTTCTCTCACGCTAAAGCAAACAGAAAGAGAGGAAGGGGGTACAGCAAGACTATACTGTGTGTGTGTCTACATCACTAGTAATGTACTACTACGGAAAACAATTCCACTAGGCATCTGATTTTTCATGAATAAAACTGATGTTTTTCTCATTTAAACAAATTCTTTTTCAAAAAACAAATGTTTTTTTTTCTCACCCAATTCTGTTGCCTTATTGTTAAAACAATAAGGCAACATAATTGGGTGAAAAAAAATTAGAAAAACAAAAAGTAGATTTCATTCAAGGTATGCATTTTGTTTGCAATAAATACATTCATACTAAAATATATATGTGTATATAATATATCCATGCGTTAATAATTCCGCCATTTTTTACAGGCACTAAAACTAGTACAGTAAACCCTCGATATATTGAATTTCGGCTTTAACTAACTCGTGGATGCATATGAACCGACTTTGGATTTACCGAACAAAGTTTGATAAATGCAGCAAACATGTGGATACAAACTTTCTTATTCACCAAACAAATTTCGATAAATGAACATTTTTCATCAGAGGAGACATTTTTCTCTGCCAGCCTTGATATCATATCAAGCCCAGAGCTGTACTACCATCATCACATCATGCCAGAACCTCCAGAGGAAATTCTGTCCAACAATTAGAGGGAAATTAGAAGTTATGTGTACATACTGTACACATATACACTATCTACTTACGAATCATCTATGTACAGTGCAAAGTATGTCTACAGTACCTCTTCCAAGAATCCTCTAAAGATGAGCAGGGAAAGGTAAGTACAATTGTCTTTAATTAATATTTTATAGAACTGTACATAACATTAGTCATTTGCGTGAAGAGATAAGGTTGAAAATAGAACAAGAAACAATTGAACTGCCTTTGGAGTTTGGATTATCGAATGATGTTTGTTAAATGCGGCGATGTACTGAACAAGGGGCACTATCAGGTATAAGAAACTTTCAGCTTTAATGACCACCCCACCACCCAATTAGTTTGTTATAGCGGGGGTTAACTGTAATAGTTAATACTTTGGTACTAATTTCCACTGTCAACAGAAGGCAAACTAAGCAACTTATTTTAAAAAGGCTCTCAATTAATAAACTGGCTAACAAAAGATAATCCTAATTGAACATGTGTGCAGTGTTGCCAACTCAAAAAATATTTTTGCGTATGTTTGACTGCCAAAAGCGCTAAACTTTATAAAATAGCCAAAAAAAAAAACACCAAAAAGATGAAAAAAAAAAAAAAAAAAAAAAAAAAAAAGTCAAAATTAGCCAGAAAATGGCCAGAATGTTTTAGATGCAAACACGCTAATTTAGCGCTTTTTGCGTATAGGTGTGCTTCCAGGGTGGACACGGGTTCAATCCCGGCACAGAGTTTGTTTCTTCATTCACATTTACTATTTAGGCCGCTCGTTTAGCA
>VCCN01002209.1:454380-476414 GCA_006491835.1 Architeuthis dux | reverse complement strand
TTTTGTTTTAATTTTCATGGCATGGTTGAATTGTCTTCAGATTAAGCTTAGTGGATTAATAGCGATTAAACAGACCCTATTTTTTTTTAAATGGATTTAATTTGTATTTGTTACAAACAGTTTTGTTCTTTACTTTTCTTCGTTTACTTTTTCATTCTATATTTTAAGTAGATTAATAAAGATTAAACAGACCCTGCTCTAGAAGTGTATTAAATTGTATCTGTTGAATAACATTTTGTTCTTTACTTTCATGGTTTATTTTATATATTGAGCCTTGATCCAAAAATATGGAAAATAAAAATTTTAAAAAAAGAATCTAGGTCGCCACTAGTCCCAAGCTTGCCAGATAAATGGTCTGGTACTGTAGTCAGCTATTGGCTCATTGAGATCAAGCCATGAAAACCTCTACAAATTTTGAATTTTAGAGCAAAGTCAATTTAATCTATTCAAGCCTTGTTTATCATATTCTAACTTTCCATTTAAAGAAAATTTTCTGTAAATTATATAAGTCAACTAAAACTAAAAAAAATGATTCAACTTCATTGGTTACAATCTTAACTGTACCAAACTTAAGACTATCAAAATCTTATATAAAAGCCAAATATGCAAATTAGTATGTTTATTTGGTTGTAGGATTGTCTGTTGTGTCCGCTAGCACATCCCAAAATTCAATGGACTGGTCCACATGAAATACATTGTACAGCTAATAAAAGAATTAAAGGGTGGACAATAAAAAATGAGATATTCTGTTTCCATAGCAACAAAGAATACCGATCAAAGTCTAGAGACAAAATGTGTCAACAGAATACCGAAAGAGACTGTCTTGATGACCGCCCCTACCTCTTAGATATAAGCACGCCAAGCCAGTGGTGTATCAAAGCTTCCCTGAATGGTTACCAGCCTTTCTTCCTGTTGTCACTGCAATTAACTGGCGACTGATCACCACCCCGGCCTCTTTGATGCATCCGCCGCAATGCCACCCCAAAATTTTCCTGTTTTTAATTAAAATTCATTGATAACTTTCAGAGATTTTATTACGAGAACATATAGCTATGATGCGGGGAGGTGTAACTGTGCATTGATCCCATACACACAATCAAATGAAAAAAAAAAATTAAATCACTTCGCTTTCATTAATAAATAAAATTTTTAAAATTTTTAAAAAGATTTCATAGTAATTATTGTGAGTACCTGTCAAATTTATCCATACTTTTTTCCTATAAAATAATATTCAACTTTATTTTGTAATGAAATAAGTTATATTTTTATCTTGAGTTGATTTGAGACTTTCAAAAAACTGGAAATTAGGATACTTGAATTATAAAAAAAAAAAAAAACAAAAAAAAAAAACTTTTGGTTCCTTATTGCCGATCCATCAATAAATAACCATTTTTTACGGGTATATGCTAGTCTTATAATATAAAAGACCATGTCACCTTTTTCGTCTGTTTATTTCTTGGTTTCTCTCATGCTAAAGCAAACAAAGAGAGGATGAGGTAAAGCAAGCCTATACCTTCTCAGAAATATAGGCATCTGATTTTTCATGAATAAAACTGATGTTTTTCTCATGATAAAAGGTAAAATTGTAGAAAATCTACAGAAAAATAAATTTCATCCAGAGTATGTGTTTTTCAGGTTTGTAATAAATACATTTCTACTAAAATGTATATTTGTATAATTTATCCATACATTTATAATCCCGTCATTTTTTTTATGGGTACTGCACTAGTAAATTGAAACAGGGTGGCAACGTTACTGAGGGAGTGGACAAAAACAGACCGGCTGTATTAGCTATTTTTCAACTAGATCTGGCCGATTTCTTTTCCAATTTATCCAATAAAAATCTACGATAGCCAATTATATCTGATAATATAAGATAAAAGTAATTTGTTCTGGATTCTTAGTATATAGTTATTTTTTTTGATAACTCAGCTGGAAATGGAAAAATCTGATTTTAGTCATTTTTAAAGATAGTTTCAGCTATTATACTTGGCTACACTGGGATCTGAAAAATTTGTTTGCTTTCAATCCCTAACACCTTTGTTTCCTCCAGAAATTTGCCAGTTTTCACAAAAATAATTTTTTACGCCTTTGGAGGGGGAGGGGTATTTACAATGTAACTACAATGCTAAATTGAACTGTTACTTTCCTCTGTCATACAGAAGTAAACATTCAAATTATTATGGTCCTTCCGGTTAATTCTTTGTATTTGTAAAAGAAAAAAAAAAAAAAAAATTATATATAAAAGATTTTAACCACTGTCGAAAATCGCCTACGGATGCACAAAAGGGCGAAAACCTTTCAGTTACACCAGGTGATATTCAAAGCGATAACATGTGTTTATTTCTGTTTTTCTTTCATAAGTTTTTCACACACTGAAGGATAAAAATGGCAAACAAAAGTTGTGCACTGTTTTCAACATCAAATGAGTGAGTGTATGGAACTTTACAATGTACAATAGTTATTTAATACAATCAATCATTTGTACAGTTTCAGTTAAATCACTTTGTTTTTGCCCTTTTGTGTATCCGTACTCAATTTCAAAATTTGTTTTCAAAAAACGAAGGACTGCCAAATATCATTTGGGGGGTTAAAAGAAATTTTTTCGTAAATGTCATATTATTGAATCTTAAACCCAAACTTCCACTTTCAAACATTTCAATAATGGGCACACGAAATGCTGGGGCAGACTACGTTGACCTGTCTGAGGGTGCATGGGAGCCTGTGCAGGTCTGCCTGGGGGTGTGCACGAACATGCCCGAGGGTTTGCAACACCCACGCCAAGATTCGATTGCACAACCAGTTAGTACACTCAAACCAAACCATTTTTGGCTTGTGCAACCCCCGCTCACCTGATTGTGTTGTGTGAGAAGACATATTAAAGAACATGTTCTCTTTCTGTATACTCAAATGTGCAGTTATTCCTTCCCTGGGCAATGCCAGGATTCCCTGCTAGTATTATATAGATTTATTATGAATAAACAATATACCAAACTATTGCAACTGTGATGAAATGTATTGATAAGTAAAGTGATTTTTATGTAAACTGAAAAAAAAAAAAAAAAGAAAGATTTTTCAGAAGAAAATATTTTTTTCAATTTTAGAACTTAAAATATTAATTTATGCAAACTTTAGATTAGCTGATTAAATATAGCATATCTTCTAAACCAGAGTTCTTCAAACTTTTTCAATCACAACTCATCACAACCCAGTTTAATTTTAGGCAATAACCTCACGCATAGTAATAGCACCCTTCATCTAGCATAAACAGAAACGTAATATGATATATAATTTTCTAACTAGTATGATACTTACATACCTACATATGGTTTCAAGCTTTCATTTGCAAGAACTGCACCTTCACTCTGGCCTATGTTCTCGCTTTTCCTTTTCACACTTAAAGCTATACTTAAAAAATCCATTGCTATATTGCTGTATCCACAACTTTTTTAACTTGGTGCAGACACAGATGCCTCTCCCAAACTCGTCACATTTTCACCTGCAGACCTTGTCTGTCGGTGTATCTGTCTGTTTATCCATCCCAGTTGCATAAGGAGGCTTTAATGATTGAGAAGCAACTCCATTCTTTCTAATAACAAAACAATCCACTTTATCTCAGGGTTAGGGCATAAACTTAATACAACTAAAACAAAGTACCACTTCACTCTTGAAGTTCAAATGCAACTAAACTCGTGTTCGTGTGGATGTGTGGAACATACTCATCATACTGTATGCGTATTACCTAATTGTGTCTGGCTCACCTCCCATTCCCTCCCTCCCTCATTAAACATTTGTCATTTATGCCACGGCTACTATTACTGTTACAATTTAATAGTTTAAAGAAATTATTGATGACAAAGGTAATAAAATCATTAGATATGTTCATAATTCAAATCTTAATTATTTAATTGTGACCAATATTTTTCTCACTCTTTATTTATTGTGAACCTGCAACCCAGCCAGCAGGACGTTGTGACCCGGTAAGGGGCCCATACTTTGAAGAACCCGGTTCTAAACAACAAGCAATTCTTTGCCTATATTACCCCATTATATTCAGAAACTTATTTTATTCTTTAAACCAGTACTTCTCAAAGGAGACATTTTGTTTCCTAAGAGGAAGAATTTCAATCAAGTGAGGAACATATAAGGGTGAAAAGATTGCTAGATGGGGGCGGAATCAAGGAAACTTAGGATCACAAGGGGACGAATGGGACCTGGGATTCTTGAGGATCACAAGGGGACAAATGGGACCTGGGACTCTTGAGAACCACTGCTTTAGACTAAAACTTTAATATCACATTTTAAATGAACAAATTATTAAGGATAGAAAACAGTCATTACTTGAGAAGGAAATGACAAGTAGCTTATATGATGTGAAAAGTAATAAGGTCAGCAATATTGTGACCTTTCTCCGTTTCAAAATGGCGGGTGCTCCAGCGGCCGAGTGGCAGCTGCTGATGGTGAATTTAAAGTCAGAGAAGCGAATGACAAGTTCAAGATTTTTCATTTTTTAAATTCAAAGTGACTGAAGGACGTGTTCATTTACCAGAAAAAAAAGAAACGCTGTACCTAAATGTGGTAGGCTTGCTGCTTCTACATCTATTGTCCCATTGCAAAGAACAAGAGATTTTTTTTTTACCTGAACTGGAAATTAGATTCGGGGAGTTGAAACCCTAACCCCAATACTAAAAAAAAAAAAAAAAATGCTGTTCTGAGGAATCTTGTCTGCTTCTTTAAATTCACGATCAGCAGCTGCGACCTGGCTGCTAAAGCGGTGGCAATTATAAAACGGGAAAGGTAACAATAGCCAGTTTAGCAATATTGTAATCTTAAAACAAAATCCTTCCATCTTTTTCGTGGTTTACTTCTAAAAATATTTAACTTTAAGTTTTGCACAAATAATTTTCCAAACTTCTAATTTAGGATATTTTTTTTATTTAAAAAAAATTTCAATGATACTCTGGATGAATAATCAGGATTTTATTTTTGTATAAGTCATTGATTCTGAACGTGAGGCGCGCACCCCAGAAGGGGGGCAATTTGAATATATTGGGGACAATTTGGAATTGGAGTTTGAAGAGCAAAAAGTGTTCCAGCAGTCAAAACTGAGTTAGGGCTTAACCGATTAATTTCTAATTACACAATACTATTAATTACTAGTTTTACTATAGATTCCACAGTAACTAATACTCAACTCATTAACTTTGTGAGGTATAGAAGCTATGAGGTTGTTACTAAATTTCACACAAAGAAATTACTAAAATTCTAGCAATTGCACTAAAGTTCATAATATATCAGTATATTTCGTTTTACAAAGATTTTGGCACAGGATATATAATTACATTTGTTTTTATAGGAAGGGAACATTAAATAGTTTTGAGCTGTTGAGGGCGTGGGGCAAAAACGTTAAGAACCACTGGTATAAGTCCATTACAATTGTCAGTAGAATGAGGAAGCAGTTGAGGTAATGATTTTAGTAGATAGATATAGTAGATGTAGATGATTTTAGTACAGTGGTTTCGAAACTGGTCCACAGACCCCTGGGTGTCTGTCAGATAAGTCTTACTTATCTTGCTGTATATAAAAAATTAAAAAAAACGAAAGGGACTGAATGTTAAATATGACACGAAAATTAACATGTCAAATATAAAAGCCTGACATTGAAAATCTTGTGGCTGAGAAATAACATTACCCATCATATTGTACACAGCAGACCTGTACCATGTAATCCATTTAAAATAAAAAGGATTTTTAAAGGTCAAAAGTTGCCTATTATTGTAGTTCATTAATTACTGTCTAAAAACTAAATGTTAAAAATAGGGGTCCACCCGAATATTTCCTTTGTAGAAGTTCGAGTTTTCAAAGTTTCGAAACCACTGCTTTAGTAGATGTAGATGATTTTAGTAGATATAGAAAGATTAAGGCAAGTGCAAAGCTATAAAGGTCAAATTAAAGGACAGAGTTCCCTACTCACCCTGGGATTTTGTCTAAAGCACAACTGGAGATAGAACTTTTTTTAAACAGCACATCAGGTGGGAGGGTCCCATTTAAACAGCTCCCAGGAGAGGGGAGCCATTGTACTTGGCAGGGGTGAATCCAGTATCTAGAGGGAGGGCCAAAACAGCTTTCATTGAATAAACACAACACAACAAAAAGCAAACAAACAAAAAAAAACAACAAAAAAATTTTTTTTAAAAATCACAAAAACAAAAAAAACAAAAAAAAAATCACAAAAAACAAAAAACAACAAAAAAAAAAACGAAAATCACAAAAAAAAAAAAAAAAAAAAAAAAAAAAAAAAAAAAACATTTCTCTCATTAGAAAGAGAATATTTTACATTCAAACATATACACAAATCAAACAAGAAAAAAACAAAACCAAAGCTTGGCTACATAAATATCTGGAGAAAATACACAGATAAAAATGGAGAAAAATATGAAACTAAAGCTTATTTTATTAATTCTGACTACTATTTACATTCATAATTTTTTATCACAACTCAACTCAGGCCATCACTCTACAGCAGCAGCAAACAAAGATCGTGGATTTAATTTTTTAGTTTTAGAAATTAAAATGAAAGTAAACAGTAGTCAAAATTAATATAATGGGTTACAATACTTCATCTAATAATAAAAATAAATGAAATAAAAACTAAAGCTTAGTTACATGAATATTTGGAGTAAATAAAAAGGTAACAATGCGCAATGCATATCAAGTCATGGCTATCATGTACTTTCTTTATCAAGATAGTTTTAAAAAGGTTTTTAATGGGAGAGTACAACATTTGGGTAACTTTTTTTTTTAGGTATTATTATAAGCTACTAGCTGGGGTAGCCCACATTGCCTGGGGGAAAAAAAAGAATTCAAAAATATAACACAGGAAAGCAAAATATATTTTATAGAGATTTCATGAAATTAAATAGGGGAGAGGGGGCTAACTCTTAAACTCATGATTCAACTCCACCACCCAATCACTTGGAGACATTTGTTGTTGTTTTTACATACACTAGTTGTATTAGTAGTTGTAATATTATCCCTATTCATTTTTATTAGATGAAGTATTGTCAACCATTATTCATTTTTGAATAGTATTTTCTTTCAACTTAATTAAAAAAAAATTAAAAATAAAGATAAAATAGCTAAAAGTAATATCAAGAATATAAGCAAGATTATCAAACATTAACGAAAATAAATTTTAGTTTTAATAATATTTATAAATTATTTTCTCAAAATAGAAAATAACTTAATATAAATTTAACATTAAAATTGAATTTTTACTTGATCCGAAGTTATAGAATTTATGAAAATTAAAATTTCATAAGATAATTGAATTGGTCGTTTTAGTTCAGTTAAAAATTAGTGTTTAGGCTCTGCAACACTTATATCTGAGAATTTAAGTATACTTTAAAAATGAATACTGAAATATTTGTCAAAACTGTCTTCATTTTCCTATTCTGTATGCAAAGACATTAACCATAATTCACCAAATGTCCGTTTGTATGTAACAGCGTAACTCAGGAACCACACAATATATCCACATGAAATTTTCTGTGTGTACTAATGGACAACAATGCAAGTTATTAGCAAGTAAGTTTTTGAAAACTGTTTACACTCACACCAATAATAATGATCTGATTGCCATCTTACTAAAAGTCGGATTTTGTTTATCTGTATGTGACCTCTAAGTAGCCGAACCGATGCATTGTAGCACAAGGTATTGAATTAAGGGACCCCTAAAGAAATAAAAGATAAAAACAATTTTGATCTCTTATCTTTGGCCCCATTTAGGCCTTCCACAGGAACTAGTTGAAAATCCAGCCATAGGGCGGGTTTTCAAAACTGAATTACTGTACTTTAAGTGAAAATGTTCTAGTTTCTATCAGTTATGAATATAAGTAGGAAAAGCTTTTTTTCAGTCTTAAATTCTTGGAATAACTAATAAAGTAACCTACTTAATAGAGAGGAGGAGGCGATCCTAATCAAGACAGCTCTGAAATTATGCCAGAAAAACATAGCTCTATTAATACTACAAGAACTCTCCAAGTACATACTTAGAATGAATAATTGAATCCAACTTTTAGCATAGCAGAACGTTTCTCATATTTGCTCTAAAGGATTCTACAAAATTCCTTTTCAAACAATCAACACTTAACCAAGAGAAGTGAAAGATACAAACAAACATAACAGTTATAAAAAAAATGTTATGGATTTAGTCAAATATCTTTTATAACAAAATATTAGAAACCATCAACCAAAAACTGTCAACATAGGTTTCTCCAGTTTTTAAGTTGATCTGGCTGGCTATGTATCACACATAAAGGCTACACCAACAGAGCTAGACGTCTTATTTGTGTCGTTTTTACATTTTTGCAAGACTATTGCTGGAGATTAGTTAGCAACAGCACATTAAGATTTCTGTTCATTATTTTAAAAACTAAAGTTAGTAAACCCTTAAACTAATTTCTGTCTGTACTTTTTGGTTTCTCATTATTAATACAGTTCATATATAGTATGTTGCATATAATATGCACTTAATGATTGTTCGCTACTTTAACAGAATATAATACCACACAAAGAATGGATTAAAATCTTTAAAAAATGCTTTTTTTTTTTTTTTAAATCTTTTCCGTGTAAGTAAAACTTTGCATGTAGCTGTTGGGCACTGATTATGGGATGTAAGTTGAGTAATAATAGAAGAAATGAAACAAAGTAAGGGGGGGGGGGGCAGACAAATTCGGGAAACCTAATTTTGTCTGATTCTTATAGAAACACAAATGTTGAGTCAAGACAAATGCAAGCAACGTAAAATTATTTTTTGTGAAAAGAAAATTCAACTTCTCTATATACTATCCTAAGTTTGTTAGTAATTTTTTAAATTACTATAGACTCCCTTTATTACGCCACCCTCAAGGATTTAAAAGTGCCGTTATAACGGGTGGATTTTATATGTAGTGTATTAATAATGAGAAACCAAAAAGCATAGATAAGAATGACTTTTTATTACCCTTTCAGTCTGCCCCATATAAGGGGTACAGGTCTGCAAATAAAACAAATGAACCTATAGAGTCTTGCAAAAATATAAAAACAGCCAGCCTGTTAGAACACGCATGTCATTAAATAATGGCGTTACAAGAGTTTACTGTGATTTGGCTGCATCAAAGCATTTCTGTATTAACAATTTGAGAAGTATTATTTAAGAGACTGAAGGGAAAACATTTTTTATAGACAAAAAAAATTAAGTGATCCAGGAGTCCGACACGTAAAGCCCAGCTACCAAAAATAGGAGGTCTGTCCAGAAAGTATCCAGCCGTTTTGAATATCTCGAGAACTGGTTGTGCAGTCTTAATGAACTTGGTAACCAATCTTATGGGGCCTTACTGCGCATGGATGAACAGACACTCTCCCATAGGGTTATCCAACCGACAGTTAGATGCCATTGAGTGAGCTTGTGCACTATGTGACCGCTGCATTCACAATGACCACACCTGCCCATTCTTTACGTCTCGTGCAGGGTTTATTTGGCAAAACATTGCATCACCTGGGTCCATCAGCCTCCCTACAGTCCAGATTTGGCTCCCAGCAACTTCTGGACTTTCGATTTTAGACCGTGGATGAGATTAAGGAGAACATGATTAGGCAGATGATGGCAATCCCACACAAAAACTTTGTAGACTGTTTTGAAAAGTGGAATGGATGCTGGGAGGATGTGTGTGAGGTCCGAAGGGGAGAGTATTTTGAAGGAGACCAAGGTGCCATTGCCCTAGGTAGGCTATTTTTTGTTAATATTAAAATGGCTGAATACTTTCCAGACAGACCTTGTACATGGAATTGAATTATCTTTAAAAGTATACAAGCAGAAAGGCCGTATGGGGTTATTTAGCCCTTCCTCTTTTTATTTAAATTTTACTACAGTAAAACATGCATATGGCACATAGCATACATCTACTGAAAATATTATTTCTTTTAAAGATACAGCACTATTCATTCATTTCTAAAACCTTTCAAAATTTTAATTTTTTAAATAGTGGTACACATTTCTTTTGTACAGTTCAATATTTTCAAATGAAAACTGTTTAAGAGGGGTAAAAATAAAAATTCATCTTAGACTTTTGCTTTATTTTTCACTTATTAAAGTTTTGAGTAACTAGGTAAAATTAATCCAATCCTATTAAAAAAGCATTTTTTATTTTTTCAAAAAGGCATATGATTAGCATTAGAGACAAAGATGGAACAATTAAGGAAACATTTTTCTCTTTTCTTTATAATGAGCAATGTTATGAAAAAGAAAATATATGCTTAATTTTATCTATCACTAAACCCTGTGACCCTTTGAGAGAAAATTAGTGCAATCTTATGCAACCAGAATGAACCCAGATCTTGTATGCGTGTTTGCAAATAAATAAATTAGGGTGACTACTCTCTAATTAGCATTTAATAGATATCTTCATTGACAAATCAGTCTTTATAATATAGATAGTGAGCATGAATCCCACACTAATATTATTCAGTTGCCATTTTGCAAAAAAAAAAAAAAAAAAAAAAAAATCAGACTTTTAGTATTATATAGATTATACTATTTTCAATAAGAGATTTTATTTTATTTTACCAGATGGGATGCTAATACTATGGTAGGAGGCCCTCTCTGAATGAGAGATTATGTTCCTTTCAGCTAAGCCAAGTACAATGCCACATTCTTTTTTATCCTGGAACCCGGTGCAGAGTCATTCATCATGGGTGTGTGTCAAGGGCATGGTAGCCTGATGGAGCCCATCCCTCTTTAGGCTGGTTTCGAATCAGAGTTGTCCCCGACTCCTAGATTGGTTGCTAGAGAGCTAAGTCTGCCCCACTATTTGCGCATTGCTTGGGAGGAGGAGGAGGAGGAGGAGAGATGGATTTATGCCTTTCCCAAGGGTATTAGTGCAAAGTGCTGAGTTAGAACTCCATTCGCAGATTCCATTCTCAGTGCCATTAACCATGCGACCACACTGCACACCTCTTACATTTATATATCCCAAAATCATTGTAGGTATATGCATAGAAATCAGCAAAAAACTATCCCACATTATAAATACTCTATGCTGTATAAGAAGCTCACATGTTCTTCCTTAAAAAAAGGAATTATTTATAAGAGACCAAATTATAAAATATTTTGATAAAACTATCTAGCATTATAGTCCAGGTAAAAAGCCAGGATTTCAAATGCTGATTTTCAAAGCAGCCTTCCCAACTAAGCACGACACAAAAAAATCCAACCTTCATTTCTTCCCTCATTTGGCATTGTGCCATACTAAACTAAGTAAATAACAATAATAGTGGATATATATTTCAAGACTTTTCTGAATGAATGAATGAACAAACATCAGGGCACTAGCACAAACAATCTTAAAATATCAATAATATTATTCTGCTTATTCCTACATGCATTAGAATGTTGCAATTTCAGTAATAAGATAAGGGAAAGTTATGCAATTTAATAAGAAGGTAGAGCAGAAAAGAAAGTTAGTTAATTTACTGAGGGGGTAGGAAAACTTTCACATGAAATTATTACATGTTTGTATAACATTAAAATATAAACAAAGACAGGCAACCAAGATTGGAAGGGATAAAAGAGAGAAGATACAGGCAAAGGGTGAGAGAAAGGTAAAGGCATGAGATAAAGGATAATCTTAGTTGTCAATACCCATGGTATTTCCATGGGTTCAGCTAGTTCTTTAAAGTATTTTTCTTGCTGTCAGATTGTCAATCCAACAGAATATCCACCTTTTTGTTGTATGGTGACTAAATTACAATACCTCCAATGCCCACTGATTTATGTTTATTACTGATAATTATTATGACATTTATTAGTTGAGCTATATTTGTCCGGCACCAGTGTGAGCGACTGCTAAACGAGCGGCCTAAATCGTAAATGTGAATGTGAATAAAGAAAATCTATGCTGGGACCGTTTCTTTATTCACATTTATGATTTAGACCGCTCGTTTAGCAGTCGCTAGAGCCAGGCAAATATAGGCTCTCAACTAATAAATGTCATTATAATTATTATATTCAGTCGGATATAAAATTGTCATTTGATTTCATGTTTATTACTGTAAACTACCAGCAGAGTGCAAGGAATGTTACGTAACCATAACTCTTTTGTCAATCCCAGAACAAAAGGAGTTGTCACAGTTAATAGAAATTTCTCTTTCCTCCTTTTGTCTAATACCTTGGTCCAATTTGTTAAAATGTATGTTAATATTTCACTAGGGGCAAAGGCAAAAAAGGATTAAAAAATTATGAAAAAAAAATTCATGAAAATATAATTTGTAAAATTAGTCAGAATTAACAAATTAACTGCCGGAGGAGGCAAAAGTAACAGTTATCCATTGCAAAATAAAAGCCCCGACTCACAGATAGAACTGAGTTGCCATCAATCACAAAACTTATTTTGAGTTAGCCATAGAAACGCAATAACTGAAATTCCCATCATTCACAGTTATTGAGTTAGACATTTTTATTCAACACAATTATTGACTTTTCTGGTAAGATTCAGTAATTAAATGTACAAAATATTTTTCAACTCTTCAAAGTTGAAGTTTTAAACCAATGGTTAAAGCAAATATCACGTCTTGGAGAATTATTCGCTTTGAATGAAACCGCATTTAAATTCAGTACAGGTTGAACCTCTTTAAGCCGGCAAGCTTAGGATCTGGCCATTGCCAGAATACAGAAAATGCCCGTTAAGACATTTTTTTTTTTCGACAAAAAATGTGCTCATTGTTTCTTTGAATCATACACCGTAGACGATCTGACACCATAGTACTCACACAAACACTTTACAAAAATTCCTTTGTCTAATTGTTTTCAGTAACGCCACTTTTTTAAGCATAGATGTTTCATGCTTACACTTTTTAGCACTAGCACCATCTTCTGCATCTCTTGGAGGGCATCCTGAAGGGTTAAAATGCAGCTGAATATACAAAATTAACAGGACAATTGTTGTTCTACAATCCACCTTCACTTTTAAGAGGGGAGGGGGTAACGGCACAGAGAATGGACTAGACAAGCCAAGTTCAAATTCAAGCTGAGGCAGTTTGCATTCACCCCCCCCCCGCTATATGGGTAAAATAGCGCAGTGTGAAATGAGTGACGCCACTTCAGGTGCTTGTCACCTTTAAGTCTAATTCACATATTGTAAACCAGGGCCGAGTAAGTAGTAATGTGATATGTGTAGCCTAAGCAGGGACAAAGAATTAAGAGAATTATTAGTTAAAGATGGGACAACTGTTTTTGAAGAGAACACAATTCAGAGTTTTTCTCTCACATTAAACATTCTGGCTGAAGTTAAAACCCATAAGAACCCACTGACACAACCAGTGTCACATACAATTTAATTGATCTGGACAGTCTCTTATATAATATTATATGTTATCCTTGATTTTAACTAATGAAGTGTACTAAGTGACATCTAATGAACATCCTGGTGCAGTCATGTGACTGTCAATTTGCCTACCCATAATGTTCCTTCCAAGTAGAAAGGAGTCTGGGTTAAATGCTATGAAAGGCAAGGTGATAAGTTAAGACAACAGATACTGGCAGAAAATGTGTTACGATACAAGTGAAATACATACAAATAAGCAAAAGAGATAGGTAAACAGATATCCATCTAATTCTTAAATAAATCCAAGTCACAAACTAATTATAGAATGAATAAAGATGAGAAAAACAATGAATTAATAAAATAAGTGTAATGCATTCCAGTTTAATTCCTACAAATTGTTTCTACATAAATACCTACTAATTAAAACCTAGTTAAATTTCAGATTCAATTAGTCTCAAAAGTTTTCTGAACAAAAATCACTTTTTTGTTTAAATTTTACTGATTTTTGCTTACAAAACAATTGCTTATGTATATACAGATTCTTAGATTAAAAATAAATTCATAAAAAGATCAAAAGATTTCTACAACTATACCCTAGTTCCAACTACTAAAATCTCAAATACAGAACATATTCTATGATGAATGAAACAATGTGACAATTTTATAAAGAGCTAAGTAGATTTAAATTACCATTTAATAATTGAATCAAATAAGTATCTAACATATGTGAAACTAAACTATATTAACAAATAAATAACTAAACAAATTTTAAATTAAAGTAAATAATAGTGAATTTTATTTGTATTCTAGCTTTGATATAAAATGATTAAATATCACATACATTTATTAGTGTGAAAAAAAGTATACAAAATGTATATACAGGCATACATTTAAAGCATTTGTGGTGCTATAATAACTAACATAATTCTTCTTAAAAGTATCCACATCTGGTGAGAGAACCACATACACTCTGGTAAACTATTCCAGACCTACGACTTTATTGCTAAAAAAGAATTTCCTGATATTTAATCTACATCTGTTTACTTCAACAGTATGTTCATGGCCTCTTAAGGCCATTGTGCCTTCTTCTAGTAAAGAACACATTCGGGTCGTCTGATTCAAAACCAGGCATAATTTTAAACATTTCTATAAAGTCAACCCACCCCAGACTCTCCTATTTTCTAATGTTGTTGAACCCAACTCTCTTAACCTGTCTTCATAACTCATATTCTGTAATTCAGGTACTAACTTGGTTGCAGGGGGGGTGGCAAACTTTTTGCCTCTGCGGGCCGAAATGCATATTATTGATAAATGCCTGAACAAGTTTGAAATATGGAAATTCTCCATTTAAATAAATCTAGTTTTGCCTCAAATCAATGAATAACACATTGCTAGAAAATCATTTGTGCTTAACCAAGGATACCAATTAGTAATCAAAGACCGTAGTTTAGTCACCTATTAAAAAGACAAGGATCTTTATAACATAAAAAGTAAGCATAGTATCCCAATATTTGCTCATGAGCCAGTCAAAATCCCTTTGCGGGCCATATGTTGCCTACCCCTGATTTACATGTTAGTTATGCAAATGATATTGGAAATCAACCAACTTCAAAATGTTATTATAGTTCCATTAATTGACATGTTTTGGTAAGGATTTTATGGTTCAACTAAAACAATACAATCTAAATAATTTAACACAACTTATTTACAACTGTGTTTTGTCTATTATTAGAACAAACAAAAGGAATAAGTTTGGAAGTGACTGAACTATGATCCTTTTAATTTAAAAATCTCATTTTAAGTACTATTTTGGTTGGGATATATCTATTTCAAAGTTTAAATAATAATAATAATAATAATAATAATAATAAAGCTATTATTGTAGATTTGTTGTTTAAATTTAGCCCATCATAATTTGTTTTTGGTAATTTCAATATAAAAGAAAAAACAATCAATGGGACATGTTAAATAAATGTATTCAAAAGATGAAGACAGCAAAGTGGTACAAACAAATGTTTCCAAGCATGAGAGCAGATATGTTTCAATGTGCTATTGGAGATAATCCCAAATGATTTAAAACACAAAGTACCATACAATTTATCCATCTTCCAGGAAATCTGAGTTATCCACAAAAAAAAAAAAAAAAAAAAAAAAAAAAAAAAAAAAAAGAAGAAAAAAAAGGCTACTTTTGAATCTGGCAGGCTTCGTAGTAGTTAGCCACTCGGCGCTCTTCATTTTAATTTTTAGTGGCATGGTTGAATGGTCTTCAGATTAATATTAGTATATTAATAGCAATTAAACAGACCCCATTTTTGAAGTGGATTAATTTTTATATCATTTTCTATAGTTTTGAGAAGGGTCATTAATATTCAAATGGTTCTTCAGACTATTGAACTCATTGTTTGTGTTGTAAACACAACATTTCAGCTGATCCATTCTTCGTCAGGTGTAAAATCCGAGTGTGATGTGTTATTTTTAAAGGGGGTAACCCTTATAACACAGGGCTCAGGTGTTTCTGTGTGCCTTACAGCACGAATGACAAGGAGTTCAATAATCCGAAGAACCATTTGAATAATTTGTATCTGTTATAAACAATTTTGGTCTTTACTTTTCTCTTTACTTTTCATTGTATATTTTATACCTTATATTCAATATTTTGATAATTTTAAGTGGATTAATGAAGATCAAACAAACCCTTCATTAAAAGTATATTAATTTGTATCTGTTAAATACAATTTTGTTCTTTACTTTTCATTGTTTATTATATAGTTTAAGTATATATGAAGCCTTGGTCAAGAAATTTGTGTCACCTCTGGTCCCAAGCTTGTCAGATAAATAGTCCAGTACTGTATTAGACACAACGTGCTCATTGATCAGCCTGAGAATGTATTTAAAAGCCAAGTCTTTTTTATAAGCTATAAAAAACCAGGTAAGTTCAAAATCTATTATTAGATTGCTGGTGCAAGAATTTGGAGGTCTAAGAGTGTTAATGTTTATATTACATTTCTATGGTATTGAAAAGGCCAGGTAGGCAGATGTTATGCTGTAAAAGAGTACAAGAAGTCCAAGACTTACGGACAATTTGTACTTACAAACGGACTGCCATAAAACGGGGTTGCCAACTTAGCCATTTATTGGCTAGATCTGGCTGATTTTTTCCCAATTCAGCCGATAAAAATCTAAGATAGTTGATCAATTCTCATAAATTTAATAAAAGTAAATGTACATTTTTTTCATTAATAATTTGTTCTGGAGTCTATAAATAATATAACTATACTAATAGAGTTATTTTATTTGATAAGTGGTCTTCAAATGAATATGATTAACATTTTTAGCTATAAAGTTAGCTGGAAATGAAAGATCTAGCAGATTTTAGCCATTTTTGAAGACTTTTAGCTATAAATCACAAACCATACTTAGCTACACTGCCATAAAACGAATTTTTCTTCTTCAAATGGACTTCCAGACAATGGTTCGTAATAATGAATTGTGCACTACTTTGCAATGCACATCAAAACATTGCAGGTCTCCAGCAGTTTGTGGACTCAAGGAATAACTACATCAACATTTTAAGTCAGATCACAGGCGGCCGTTAATGCGGTGTGGTGTGTATTATCAGGTTTTGTTTCTAACTTTTGAACATAGTGTATCCTTGTAACCATGCCCCCAAAAGTGTAAAGCCAATGCAAGTGATGGTGAAAAGAAAAACGATCACCATTGAACGCTTATTCAATGTAAACAATCCAAACAGCATGGAAATAAAGCTACTTGTACCTAATAATAGTAATATTATTGCTTCCGCAATGGTTTTAATGCTTAGAAAGGTAATATATATACTAAGACAAACATTTGACTAACTGATGCTAGATACGCACCTTATGTAACTGTTCTGACTTATATACAGATCCGACTTAAAGACAGACCTAGGAACAGAACTCATTTGTATCAAAACCTGGGGACTTACTGTATTGAAAAAAATCCAGTGACATCTTTCAGTAGTCATGACAATTTTATATCTTAATGGTAGAAGTCACCAGTAAATAAATATTTTCAACTCTTAAATTTGTAACATTTATGATGGGAAATAACTCCTGATTGAAATTACCCCCTTTTGACCATTGGGTGAAGTTCGTTTTTTTCTATTCAATTCAAGGAGAGTTCCATTATTTTTTAATTCTATTCATTGAAGAGTTCCACTGTCAATACAAGCAGTCCATGAATTTAAGAAAGTTTACAACCTCAAGACAGTGATAAACTAAATTTATGTTGTCAAATTAATGAAGCTCTTTTAGATCTAATTTTCAAATATTTACCTTTTAACTTTCTAAACTAAAATGTTAAAATCAAAATACAAACTTCAGTCTTAGGCCAAAATATTTCAAGATACCAAAAATAGTTTAAGATTGGATTTTTTTTTTTCAGTTAAAAAAACTGAATGAAAATAAAAAATTATTTAAAAAAACACGGAGAATTTCAAATGTACAATTAGAGTTACTTCTCATAAAATTTAAATACAGCCCATTAATTGTTCGTTTTCAAGCTCTTCTGTAGCCCATGTCCCACCCTTCCAAAAAATGTCATTGAAATATTGCAGATATTGTGTGTACCAACAGATGGACAGACAGACATGAGTGAATACATGTAAATGAATAGAAAGCAAAGAAATTAGTTTTCTTAAAACGAATACCAAAAACCTTATCAATTATGATATTCAGTAAGCAATAAAAAATAATTTTACAGTATAAAGAAAATTAGCTAGCTCTCCTCAGAGGATATTACTGCTCTCCCATGAGAAAACTATTCACTGAAATATACGATATGAATCATTTCTGTAAAGTTTTAATCGGTCCTCAGACTTTATAAAGTATATGAACAGGAGAAAAAAAAAGCATCTTTATGTTGATTTTATTTTAATTAAACATATTTTTCATTTTCTCAACAGGGGACATATGACCCCCTTGGGAGCCCTGGTACATTTGAAGTTGGCCCATAGACTGAAATAATAATAAATACATTTCTGTCTTTCTGTTTCCCTATTTTACAGGGGGCCCTAGTACCCGAGAAGAGTGAGTATAATTTGCCTTTTGTTGAGCCGTGATCACTAAAAAAAGTTAGAATTTTCAAAGAACAACCTGAATGCTGCCAGACACAAACTAAGGGACCAATTTAGCATAAACTTACATTGCAAATTGACCCCCCCCCCCCCCCACACACACACACACTAAAAACCTATTTAGAGGGGGAATTTTACAAAAAACAAGATTTTTCTAGACATAATAATAAGGAGTAAATGTTTAACTCCATTGGTGCTGTGTGTATGTGCTAGCTAGACTCGCTTAAAAACTGAAGATATCTATGCTGATAGTTTTGGTTGATGGTTTTTAATATTTATTTTGAATAGTATTTTACAACTACCTGACGGAATAAAACTTTTCCTATAAAGTTAGATTGGGCATTAGAAAATTTCAATTAGACAGAAATGTATTAATGGCATTCAAACAATTATAGATGTTTAGCTTTAAAAAATCTCAGTTAAGTGTTGGAAGAAAGTATACAATTTTATACTTAACTCCTTTTAAGATAGTAACTTACTCGTTAAATATTTATTTCCTCTATATATAGTTTATATATACTAGCTGAAAACCCAACCTAAGGATGTGGTTTTCAGGTAGCTCCTGTGGAAGGCCTAAATGGGGTTTTGGGCACTAATAGATCAAAAACCTTTTTTAGGGCTACCTTAATTCAATACCTCTGGCTATAATCCGCAATTTTAGATACTTAGGTCACATACAGATAAACAGAATCAAACGTTTAGTATTTTATAGACAGCTAGATAAATGGAAATCAGATCATTATTATCGGGGTGGGCACAAACACAGACCCCAAACACTAATTTTCTTTGGAATGCAGACTAACAACACTTATTTTTCTTTGGAATTTTCAAAAACCAACTGGGGGTCCTATTAGTTCACACAGAAACTTTCATGGGGAAATGTAGTGGGATTCTTGAGTTACGCTATCACATACACAGACGGATATTTGGTGAATTATAGGAAAAATATAAAATCAGAACCATCCTTAGAATAATTGTTAGTAGGTTCTCTTGGAGGCATTGCCACAAGGTTCAAACTACATCGAGACTTCCACAAATGTAGCCTTGTACCAGACTAAGCTAAACTTAGTAAATATCTACTTTACTGGAAGCCTTTGTTCATTCACTTCTAAATACAAATGAAAACAAAATTACAACCAACAAGAGCATACACTTTAACAGTAACTCTTAGGAAAATTTCAAGCTACTTATATTATAAACATATGATGGATGAAGAGTCATTCATTAAATATAAAAACTTTGAAAAAACAATTTAAAAGCTATTTTAACACTTTACTCTTTTAGACATCCAAACTTGATAAAGGATATAAAAATATATTTCAAATTGAACAATTAAATACAGTCCAGGCCATTTGTCCGGCAAAGCTTAGGACCAGGGGTGATCCAGATCTTTGGATTTTCTATATTTCTGGATCAAGGCTTCAAGTACATCTCAAAAAATTAGAATATCGTGGAAAAGTACATTTTTTATATTTAGAATACAGAAATGTTGAACGTCTGAAAAGTATGTTCATTTATACTATCAATGCAGTGTGGCATGGAGGTGATCAGCCTGTGGCACTGCTGGTGTGTTATGGAAGCCTAGGTTGCTTTGATAGCGGCCTTCAGCTCATCTGTATTGTTGGGTCTCATCTTCCTCTTGACAATACCCCATAGATTCTCTATGGGTTCAGGTCAGGCGAGTTGGCTGGCCAATCAAGCACAGTAATACCATGGTCAGCAAACCAGTTACTAGTAGTTTGGGCACTGTGGAGGGTGCTAAATCCTGCTGGAAAAGGAAATCAGCATCACCATAAAGCTTGTCAGCAGACGGAAGCATGAAGTACTCTAAAATCTCCTGGTAGACGGCTGCGTTGACTTTGGACTGGATAAAACACAGTGGACCAACACCAGCAGATGACATGGCACCCCAAATCATCACTGACAGTGGAAACTTCACACTGCACTTCAAGCAACTTGGATTCTGTGCCTCACCACTCTTCCGCCAGACTCTGAGACCTTGATTTCCAAATGAAATACAAAATTTACTTCCATCTGAAAAGAGGACTTTGGCCCACTGAGCAACAGTCCAGTTCATTTTCTCCTTAGCCCAGGTAAGACACTTCTGACATTGTCTCTGGTTCAGGAGTGGCTTGACACTAGGAATGTGACACTTGTAGCCCATTTCCTGGACACATCTGTGCGTGGTGGCTCTTGATGCACTGACTCCAGCCTCAGTCCACTCCTTGTGAAGCTCCCTCAAGTGCTTGAATCGGCTTTGCTTGACAATCCTCTCACGGTTGCGGTCATCCCTCTTTTCCCACCACACTTTACCCTTCCAGTCAAGTTTCCATGAATATGCTTTGATACAGCACTCTGCGAACAGCTAGCCCTTTCAGCAATGACATTCTGTGGCTTACCCTCCTTGTGGAAGGTGTCAATGAGTGTCTTCTGGACAACTTTCAAGTCAGCAGTCTTCCCCATGATTGTGGTTGTGTGTACTGAACCAGACAGATTCTTGGTATTTATACTGCATAAATAGTGATTTACTCAAATTTGAAATGGAATATTCTAATATTTTGAGATACTTTCTCTATTTTTTTTAGCTGTAGGCCGTAATTATCAAAATTAAAATTTTTTAAAATGCTTGAAACATTTTAGTTTACATGTAAATGAGTCGAGAGTATATACAATTTTCACTTTCTGTAATAACTGACAAAAAATATTTGTTTTAGATGCACCTGTATATTTAAAATACAATAAACAATGAAAACTAAAGAATGAAATTGTATTTGACAGATACAAATCCACTTCTGAAGTGGGATTTGTTTGATCTTTATTAATCCATTTAAAATTCTTTAAATATAGTATATAAAATGAGGAAAAGCAAACAAAGAAAAGTAAAGAATGAAATCAATATTAATCTACTAATATCCATTTGAAGACATTTTAACCACACCATAAAGATTTGAACAAAGAGCAGCCAAGCAATCCGCCAGATTCAAAACTAGCTGGTTTTCTGGAAGCCAGATAAATGGTTCGTTACTGTATTTTCATTTTATAATCATATTTTCATGATCAATAGTAATCCAAAAAGTTGATAGCCAACAGAATACTGAAGATTTTACAAGTTAAAAGAGTAGGAGTAAAATATAGAAACCTTTTTGAGTTATTGTTCTTCATAATATAGCCCTAAACTTTCAGTCTCTCTTAAGAAAAGGCTCTTTCTGAAGAATTTTATTTAATAAGTTCGATAAAAAAACTAGTATTTGTCAAAAATTACAATAAAAGATTAATGGAATATTTAAACAGTAAACTAAATAATATATTTTCTTTTCATCATTATATAGGACAACATAGAACAGAGTTTACACCAAGAATGTCCCAATTTATTTAACCATAAAATGTTGATAAAATATTGTAGACAATACCCCGAGGAGAAAGATACAAATTATAAATCCCTATTTCACAAAATCACAAAATAAGTAAAGTTTTACATATGACTTGATGTCAAAACCCCCCACCCAAACTCATCTTTCTGGGTATCTTTTCCTGTTTGAAAGTCTAATGATAAAAAGGGG
>VCCN01002209.1:420435-442662 GCA_006491835.1 Architeuthis dux | reverse complement strand
GGGAACGTATTCAAAAAGTGTGTAAAGACTACAACATCAAAGACATTTTCAAACGTACACACACACACAGTTCTCTAAGGTTGGCCCTACTCGTGACCCCAAACTGGTGAACAACTGTGTTTATGTCATGTGGTATTATCTATACCGAAGAAATGGGCCGTCCCCTCAAGGTCAGACTTTATGAACACAAAAAAACCATAATTAAGAGCGAGATAGAAAAATCAGCTATGGCCGACCACATGGAGAGAGAATGGCAACCATCTTCCTCTCTGGGAAGAAGTCCAGATTATTTACAGAGATCGATGTTGGAAGCAAAAGTGAAAAAAGAATCAAAGCAGCAGCTCACATCAAAATATCGACTAAATGCATTCAACCCAATGTGACTACCGCTTCTCAACGGACCTAAACCCGACAAGACAAAGACACAGAAACAAAGTATTCAGTTAGATTGGCTTTCATCTTTTCGTGAGATAAGAACTGTCCCATTGATATATGTTTAATATTTGTGTTGTCAGCAATCTGGTACTGAATGGGATGTTTGCCTTGTTGTCAAATCTCCCTTGCTTTCTGCTTCAACAAGTCAGATTTGCAGCTGTCAAAAGACCAGAATAACCTTGTCAAAACCAGGAGCCTGTCATTGAAGTGTTGACCAAGATCTTTGAATGTGCTGATTGTACCAGGTTTCTTTGCCATCTGTTGGATGAGCACCATTCCATCGACAATGGCAATTTTTTGACTCTCAGAGGGTGCTGAAAACATTTCTGCTTCACCAACATGACCCTCAAATGCTGGGGCTTGTGCATATTGATGGATTTCATTGTTTTTTTTCCTGGCAATGTATGAGCTTCGACTTGTCAGTACATGGAAGGATGGATCCATCTGGGACAAACAATGCCCTGGGAGTCCAAGTAAACTCGTGGACTACATTCTGATTGATGTCCTGGTTTGATCTGGCTAGAACTATAAACTGACCATAGAGTTATTGTTTCTTTCAGATCCACCGATTGGTCACAAACCTAACAGTTTGTTTCTCGTTTCCTGACAAGAACATGGTGTTCTACTTCTTGAATGGTGTCCACAGACTAACGTCTGTTGATGCGTGATGCATTGATGCATTTCGCTTAATTTTGTTAAGTGCTAAAAAAATTGATTCCAAAAACACGTTCTAAAATTAGAATTAGAATCACAAGAGTTGTAAACTGTAACTAAAAATCAAGACAAACAGGAAACTTAGTGATGTTGAAATTGGTTAGTTGAGATAATTGGAAAACAAGATGTTCAAAAACAATGATCCTTTTATCCACCCAGTAAGTTCCTAGTAATAGAAGTACTCACGACTTGGCTTTCCCAAGGTGATGGAATGGTTTGGGTAAAAAATGTGAGATGGAGAACTGATTAATTCATGATTCCAAGCCAGGAAAACAGGATTTGAGAACTTGACAACTCCTGTTTTCGTTCTAAGGAGGGCAGCTAACAGTAACACGTAAACAGTTTCAGCTGTGGCCGCCCCTTCCTCAACACTGTGTCCAGGGATTAACTACACATTCCGGCATACTAGGTCTCTTAGCGTTTTGCTTCTTTTCAACAGCCCTTGTGCCCAGTGCAACCAACATAACAGTTGACCAGACTCAGTAAGATCATTGCAACCTCCAGCCATGATGTGGGTACACAACAATCTACTGATCAATCTCTGTTGGGCATATGGTCATAACATTATTGGAATTAACCCTGAGTGTATATCCATCCTATTTAGTTGTTTGCATGCGTGGTCTGCGCCAATGGAGACAAACAGCTTTGTGACAGATATATTTCCGTCTGGTTTTCAGGTGATTTCTCTTCAGCATGTCTGCAATGTACCGTGGCCAAAAGGTTTTGGTATTTTATCTGATCTAGGGCAAAGAAGAGCTTACTTAATGTCTTACCAGCTTGCAGGTGGAGAACTAGATCAGAATTTCTTGCGGCTTCGACGAAGAACATGATGGTTTCAACATGATAGAGGTAACTTGTTATTGACTTGAACTTTGTGTTAGAACATTTTTCTGCTTCTCATGTTTTTAGCTGCTCAATAACTTGGTCAGTGAGGGTTTAAAGCAGATGGTTATTTGCATTAGCGATACATTCTGGGCTCATGCTTCTGTCAAATGCTGATCTTGTACAGGCTTCCTGGACTTCATGTCCACTGGTTTTGAGCTTTTCTGTGAAGAACTTGTCTAGGAGAAGTTCATATAGAGCCATGTACATATGGATGTGTGCACAAAGAGTTCTCTTGTAGTGGGCACACTTCAGGATCTGTCGTGTTGTGGCGAGGGCTATATACATCAGCCTCAATCCACGCTGCATAAGTTATGTTGTTCAAAACATGGAAGGGGTTTAAAAAGCTTATTTTAGTCATTATTCAATATAACAAATTAAGGTTAACCTCTACGGTGCCAAGACGTTGGAATTTAGCATCTTTCCAGACAGACTGCGACAGCTTCTACACTTGAAATAAAACATTTTCGTGGTGGAATATCGAAATTTAACATATTGGATATTTGAATTAACTCTGCATAAAAGAGGAAAAACTTTCATGTTAAACAATTTAAACAACCGTTCTTTTTCAATGTGTTTTCATTGGAAATTCTTGCTACAAGCACCTTTGCTGTTTGAAAAGTCCATACAGGTAGATGCAAATTACCATTCCACCATGTGGTTAGGTGAGATCAAGTCAGGACACTGAATTTGTCCACCAGCTGACGTTTTAATTTCAAAAGTGATGGAATCTTTTATTGCAAAAAAGATTTTACTGCACAGCATAATTTTTCCGGAGACATTGCTACAGACCCCAAGCATTATTTGATGGACACCCAGGGGTCAACAGACCCCAGTTTCGAAACCGCTGATAGGTAGATGAAATGATGCAGGAAGTCTTCAATTTGCATTAAATGCATCTGCACTAGCATTAATTAAGTTCTAGAAGGCCCAACTAAATTTCAGATGATGTTTATGTAACAAAGAACTTCATATTGGGCATGCTATGATGAAGCGGTTTGAAGGCACATAGCAGGTTCCAGAAGCAAGGATCTTCCACAAGTTTGAGCCACAAAGTGAAACACAAGTTGCAACTAAAAGATGCAGTTCACAAACTAATACAGCGGTTATATGGGATTGCCAATTTCTATTGCTCTATTTGATTATGGTTCCTGTATATATGACCATAGATTTGTTTTTCTATGATCCTGGGCACTATTTTAAGGACTTTATTGGATTCCTTGACGCAGAAAACATAGGATTAGCACACTTAATTAAGTTTCTAAATTGATTAGAAGCCGAGATAGAGCAAAATAAATTCTATATTTTATGGCAGCCATTTTGAAAAATCCAGAATGGCGGCCATGCAGGTGTCTACGCAAATGCCAACATTATCGTTTTGATTCCCATCCTCTGATGATTCAAAAAATGCAGTTTTGCTAATCTACAAAAACACAGTGAACCTGACAGTGCAAATGTTATAAAGGTATATCACAAATGTAAAGATAATGTTTTCAATTACTTTTTGTCGCTTTTCTATAATCCTGAGCACTATTTTGAGTAAATGCCAACATTACCGTTTTGATAAGCAGATTACAAAAATGTACTGTTTTACTAATCTACAAAAACTTTGAACAAAAATACTTAGTGAACCTGACTAATAGTGCAAAATATGTATTTTATGGTGGCCATTTTGAAAATCCAAGATGGCGGCCATGCAGGTGTCTGTGCAAATGACAACATTGATTTTCGGATTCTCCATGCCCTGAAGATTCCAAATAGTTTTGCTAATCTCCAAAAACTTCTCACAAAACCTTATTTTTTTTAACAGTGAACCAGACTACTGCAAGTGGCTATTCCATTTTCATTAACTGCTAGGAATTCCAACACGTAAATTTTTAGAAAAACTTTATTTGTCAAGTTCATTAAACTCATTTAAGACAACAAAAACTAAATAATGAAGCCAATTTTAAAACCTATCACTGTTTTGGTTTTAATTTTAAAACAATAAGGCAACAGCGTTTTAACTAAAACACAAATTTTTTTTTTTTTACCCGTGCCATAAAAAATGACAGCATATATGAAATTGATATTTTGTTAAGCCTTTACTATAAGGTTTTAACATGCGACAGTTGAAAGGAAAAAAAGGGTTGATGAATACTACTCATCATCAGTTCATTAGTTTGTTTTTTTTTTTTAATTATGAATTTTTAAAAATTAAAAAAATTGTTTTGGGCTAAATTCCATTTTAGTATAATGGCTTACGGTTCAATTGTTTTTTTTGTGGGAGGCAAATTTCCAAACACAAATAATTTTTATATTTAAAACAGTTTATCTGCCACACAACATATTTCACAACCATCATGCTTTTTATATACGGACATGTAGTCTTGTATTCATAAAATGTGTGGTATCTGCTAAGGAGTACATAGTAGTATGCTAATACAAGAGTTTCGTTCATTGACAACTGAAATGTTTCTGTCTAATCCATTTCATTTTTACTGTTGGTGTGCAGCCTCAATATCAATATATTTCCTTGCTGCACTAAATATAGAGAGAGAATGAAAAAGACAAAGCAATGAAAAATAAAATGATAAAGAGGGGGGAAAAAAAAACAGACAAAAAGAGGAGAGGCAGAAGGAGCGTGCACACGTGTGTGTGTGTGTGTGTGTGTAAGGATCTTTGTTAGTTTGATTTTTGTCCCGACTCTCGAAACCGATCATAGAAGTTTTAGGAAATTAGCTAAATCAATGTGTATGTGCTTGTGTGCAACACTTTTAAATGGGCATACACTCACAGATCTTACATTCCATCCTAGGAAGAGCGCACAGATACTACTCTGATCATTGGCAAAAGTGCTGGGGAGCGACACTTTGATCCGAGGCAGAGAGCACATACTCTGATCCTAGTACCAATCAATGAATAAATAATCCTGTCATTTTTGACAGGTACTCTGCTAGTTAGTATCATATTTGGTACTACCTAAGAAAATGGATCCACCTCTAAAAAAAATAGATAAAAACATTTTTCGCAAGTAATTTATTGTGCTTTCAATTCATAAGATCTTCGTTTCCCCAGGAAATTTGTCAGTTTTGAAGAAAAACTTTTTTCTTTTCAGGTTTTATGGGGGGGGGGGTCAATGTAACTATAATGCTAGAAAGAAAGAACGAACGAACCAGTTCCTAATAATTTGGAATACCACCACTGTTTGTGGATATCCTGTCATCCCTCAAATATTTGGAAGAGCAAAATCTTTTTTAAAAAGGCTAGATCTAGCAAAAACAAAAAAAAACAAAAACAAAAAAAAATAGCTGATTTGGCAACTTTGTTTTTAGTTAATAGCCTTATTCCTCCCCTGGACTACCTAAATGCACCCCCAGTTGGTAACCACTGAACATATCTCTTGTCACACTATCCTTAGCCAGCCTGCCTGTCTGGAAAATAGTCATGAGTCTTGGTGTCCTGTCATGTCATCCTCACTCAAATATTTGGAAGAGCAAAATAAAAAAAAAGAAAGAAAAAAGAAAATTGATATCCAGATAAGTAAAGAACCTTAAGTAAAAAAGTAAAAAATGTTAAGAATTTATGAAACAAATGCTTAAAATTTTTTTTTTTAAATCTTTTTTTCTATGAACTCCACTTTTTCAGTTGCTAACAGGCTTTTTGGTCCCATGCAGGCCATGACAAAATTAGAGGGAACATTAGTAGTCTTTAGTCACAACCCGGATTGAAATGGACTTTCATTCGTCAAGATTCCACAAAATATAATCAAGCATTGATAGACATTCTACCAAGATAGATGAATGAAGTCAGACACTTGGATGTACATGCTAAAAGAAACAATTGACAAAATACACAGAATTTTATATTTAAACATAAAACCTCAGCTCAACTTGTAATTCAACCCATGCTAGACAAAGCATAAATTGCTTAAAATAAATTTACCCATGCACAATACAAGTATTATATATTTAAAATAATTATTAACTATGATATGCATATATTAGCATAATTACTATTTATTTCCTCATTAAGATGCATTAATATTGCATCTTAATGAGGAATATAAGGATAGAGTAATCAATATTGATTAGGTCATTCAATAATTAATGTTACTCATAAAATTACAATGTAGTATATACTTATGATAATATTACTTATTAAAGATACTTTTTAAAGCTTTTACAAAAAAAAACAATCATTTCCTATTCTCACTAAGTGGTTATAGCTTTCCAACACGGTGAATGGTTATAGCTTTTTCAACACGGTGAATCATTATGATTGTTACAATTTATAAGTACCTATTTCAAAGGACATTTCTCTTCTAAATAAATTTAATCTAAAAGCCAATAGTTAGATTTTTTTTAGTATAACTAGTGATGGTTATTTTTAAATCTAACACAAATCACTTTTTTTTTTACATTATGAATTTTCTTAACTGAAAATATACACTTAATCAGTTAAAATATCCAAATGCTTCCACTTAAACAAATGAATCATCTATATAAGGGAGAGTGTGATTTTTCTGTGATTCTGCCGTAATGACTTCCACTTAAAAGTAATAAATGTTGCTGATAGAAATATCCCATACCCACCAGTTAGAACAATGGACTCTTCCACTTGAACTAAAAAGTTTCTTGGGGAATTAACTAGTGTTATTCATAAAACAATCATTACATTAAATCTGATTACAAGTTCAACATTAAACTAATCTTTCAATATTAAAAGTAACAAAAACAGAACATAAAAGTTTACATTAATAGCATTTAACCATAACAAAGAAAGCAACAATTCAGAAATTATATACTAGTGCACCAGTGTCGTCAAATCAATCATTTTTTTTGTTTTTTTAAATTCTGACCGTCTTGGAGTAGGGGGACAATCTGACTGACATACTTAATGCTTAAAATTTTGGCACTATATCAGTGTACCCTTGGACAATTGGTAAGTCATCAGGCTGCTATGGTCCTCTTTCAGAGTTCAAATCATGGTAGTTTCACATAATTTTATATATTAATTACATTCAGTGTGACAGAAAACAAATAAATAAAAACACTGGTGTTTTGTTTTGATTATTCCATGTGATTAAAAGTCTGGATCCAGGAA
Organism: Architeuthis dux; assembly: GCA_006491835.1. Taxonomy (NCBI): domain Eukaryota; kingdom Metazoa; phylum Mollusca; class Cephalopoda; order Oegopsida; family Architeuthidae; genus Architeuthis; species Architeuthis dux. The sequence continues at coordinate 435,546 of VCCN01002209.1, read as the reverse complement.
TTATTAATGGTAGGAAGACAACTAGATTACCTTTTACGGATCTTGAATTTTAGTTTTAAAAAAGCAGTTCTGAAACAATTAGAAACCCCATCATATCAATAGTATAAAAACCTTTACATCAGTATATATGAACTGGTAAAAATATTCATTTAAAGTTTACTGGATAAATGATTTGAAATCTTTGTACTTCAGATCTGTGAAAATTACAACAATACCTTGAATAGTGTGGTTAATTTGTCTGCACAGCACAAAGCCTTGTTATAATTTAAAGTGTTTTTCTTCAGTTACCCTTAGTTACGTTTGTACATCAATATCTTAACCATACTACATGAAAACCTGCACTAGTCAAGGTATTTATTGCTGTATCCCGAATTATTGCCACTATTTACACATTGAGATTTACTTATTATTATTTATAACTAGCATTGAGTAATCTATTTCTCAGGTAGCTGTAAACTCTTTAAAAAGAATTTTACCATTTAAAATTACTTAAATCAACAGTCTATCAGTCACACGTACCTAAGGAAAACTATTTTGATACTCTACAAACAAGAGTAGCAAATGATATACAGTGGATTCTGCTTAATAGAACCGTTCTTGTAAGAACCAATTCAAATGCATGTAATCATCGCTAATTTGCTTCGTTTATTATGAACCGTTTTTTTGGACCACAGTGCTACCAAATTAACATTTCTTTTAAAATAAAATCTGATAGAATTACTATAAATATATTTTTTTAGTTCTCAAAACAAAAGGGATGTAAGTTGTCGTGGTTTTATACAAGTTGTCCCCCTTGATTTAAAAACTAAAATAAAAAAAAGTTCAGTTAATCGGACCAGCCGGTTATTTGGTCCAAGATACACTCCACTGTATTACATTAATTTTAAGTTTTTCAAGAAAATAACAATTACTCTTTGACACATACTCCTAAGTAGCTGAATTCCACAGGATTTAAAAAAGAAAAGTGAAAGAATACAAAACAAGAAGGATACATGTAGTCTAGACCACAATACCATCAGTGGAATATATACAAGGCAAGACAAACAAAGCTTACTTTTGTTGTTATAATTATGTATTATGGTTAATGTAAAATACTGTGTACACCACTGGATTTACAAATGTTAAAATTCAGGCTTCATATTTGTTTTTAAATATAAGGGTAAAAATTACCAAACTTTTATTTGTATAGTATGTTCAATAGAAAGAGGAATTTTCAATCCGAATGAATAATACTTAAGCAACATGTTCACCAGAAATTCAATGTGCTCCTCTGGAACCCTCTGAAATACATATACTGATTTGAGGTTAGCTATAAAAAAAAAACTGCCATTGGCCAAAGATGCTTTTCTTTTAGGGGTGCCAAAACATGGACTGAGATCTTAGCTGAGTGTAAGTAAGCCACCTCCTTTTCTGTTTTTAGTTATTTTATTTGGATTAGTTTCATGCACCATATTTCTTCACGGATAAAACGATTCTTGTATAATACGAATACTAGATTTTGATGTGAAAAATTAAGTATGAAATTGTAGCCTCTTGTATAACACAGGTACTCAATTTGGTACTACAGTTTGGTAGTCCCAAGTGTTTTTCGGCTTCAATGTTCCAAATTTGTGTACTGCAATACTGCAGTTATAAAATATCCATTATGTTGTGAACTATTATGTATGAAATTAAAATAACATAAGAAAAACGAAAGTACCTATCTTTGTACACTCAATTTGAAGACATTGTTTTTAAATTTAGTTACTTTTTAATTTAATCTAGTTATTTTAATTCTAAGGTATGTGTGTTGCACGTGTTTCACAGGAAGGAAATAAATATTGTTGTAACCAAAAATTACACTCAGTCCTTTCAACACTAAGCCCCCCCCCCCGTACCTGAGCTCATGAGGGGAAAAGCTCAAATTAATAAGATATAAGTTTCATTCACTGACTGCCGAAATGTTTTTGACCAATTCATTTCATTTTCAGTTGCTTTAAGTCAAACATATTTCTTAGTGGGTGGGGGGATTGCATCACCTGTCATAAAATGGGCTTAATTTTAGTAACATAAAAAGATTTTCTGTTTACATTCGAGTATAGCACGACCCCCGCCCCATTTGGGTACAAAGTTTCTTGTGTTATACACAAAGGAATACAGTAATTAGTAAATAGGGTTTTAGGATTTTAAACAGTAAATAAGATTTTATTGTAATCTTTCTTTAACTTCTCATTTAAAATGTTGACTTTTTTTTTTTACTAAGAAGCCCCTTGAAAATCAACACTATCTGAAGGGCTACCCTCCCGTAGAAATAAAATAAGATGAAATAAATAAACTAAAATAGGTCAAAACCATTCAGACTAACAAATTGTCAAAAATAACACATAAATTACTTCCATGCCTTTGTGACCGATCATAATCTGTTTGTGTCATAGGTTATTTCCCTTTTTCTCTATTGTATGACACCACCAGAACAAAAAAACAAAAAACTTGTGTCAAACTTTGCTTAGTTCAACATAAATAGGTTACTCAATTAGTTATTAAAAAATTGGTAAATTTCAATATGTAAATAGTGGAAAGAAATGTTTGAAAAATTTTTAATAAAAAAGATCATTTTCACAGATCTGAAGTATGAAGATTTCAAGTAATTTAGCCAGTAAACTTTAAATGATTATTTTTACCAGTTCATATAATAATGATGTAAAATGGATTTTAAATGTGATTGACATATGGTTTTATAATTGTTTTAGAACTTATGAAGTCATTTTAAAAGACGAAGTGTACGAAAAAAAATGCTTAATAGAAGAGTTAGCCTAAAAAAATAAACAGTTATAATTACATAAATCATCCCCGGGGTAATTAACTATGGCACAATTGAAATTAGTGGAAGAGAAAAATTAACACAAGTAAAATTTGACTATATTGCATTTGAACTCAAACTATCATTTCATAAAGCTACATAAATTATTTTGGCACAAGCGCAAGTTAGATAGACGTTGTTGAGTAAGCATTAAACCTTACCAAATATTTTTTTACCATTCTCATTCTAACTATATCTCTTCCAAATTTAACACACTGATTGCGATCAGATATATCATCACTCCACCATTCCAACCTACCAGAAGACTAGCTGTAAAATAAACAAATATTATAGACATAATCTGACGAAAAAAGGGTTCAAATTACAAAAATAGCTATAGCAACGCAGAAAGTTTTTTTTCCCCTCAATAATTTATTAAAATCTTCCAAAAATTAAAAACATGGACTTTAGATACAAACAAATCTACTTAATGAAAAGTGATTTGTTTCTCTGTTCATCTTGAAGGTAACAATTTTGCTAATAAAAATATCTCCTACCCAAACAATGGACTCTTCCATTTAAACGAATTCAGCAATTTTCTTTCTAACAAAAACAACAAAAGAAAAATCTCAGAAATTCAACTATATCCGTGAATCTTTTCACGGGGATTAACTAAGTAATAAAATAGGTTTTAAAAGCGATGAGCGGATTAAATAAATCTAGACTAAGTTAATTGCATAACATGGACATTTGTGTTAACGCATAAAAATAACTTTACTGATCACAAATACACTATTCTAACATGAATACTTTTCTTCTGTATTGTTTTCAATAGTAGATCACATTTTTTTAAATCACCAATTTTACCTTAAATGGATGTTGTTATCATTCATTCCACTTCATTATTCCAGCTACGCACACAAATTGAACGCATAAAAACACATTTAAATGTAGACAAATGAACAAACTTAAAATGTACACAAATTAATCCACATCTAGTCATGAGTGAATTACAACATAAGTTTAAAAATACTACATACACACGGGCACACGCGCGAACACACACACGTGTTTATTATGAAGTACGCATATAAAACGAAGACGGTAAGACGACGTGATAGGTAAAAAGAAAAGGATAGAAATAAAGATATTCAAGTCGTCGATACTGACATTAGGTATAAACATATGGGTATGTATGTCGGAACAACAAATATTGACTTATATGGGATAAATAAATGTCTTTTTCCGAAGACGTAAAGAACAATACAAGAGACGTCACGTATGATAGGAGAAATGAATCATTGAACAATACGTACCGTATTTACTCGGGTACAATGCGATCTCGAATACAATGCTACCCCTACTTTTTGTAGTTAAAAATAAATCAGTAATATATGTATATGTCTTATTTTATAATACTAGCCCCTGATTTTTTTATATTTAATTTCTCGCATTATACACGAGTAAATACGGTAGGTTTATTTCATAAATAGACCGGCGAAAAAAAATCCATTTTACTCATGAACTCCATGCGAGACGACACAAGTATCTAATTTTATCTAAGATAAAATATTTTTTTCGGACTGGAAACATTTTTTTCTTCATATTCAGCCTTTCTTTCTCTCCACCCTTAAAAATATTTCAGCTTTGGAATGCGAAAAATGAACATTTCGAAATATCTAATATGCAAATTAAGAAAAATGGTCGCCCTTTATAAAGCACTAGGCAGCATATTTCTCTAAGTATTTGCCATCCATCTTAGTTTTTCTTGTAATATACGAGTAAACTTTAAATATTAATTAAGTCTAGACAGACGGACGTAAGTTGAAGAAAAACGAAATACATTCCATGTTCAGACATTACCTACTTATCATCTGACCCCGTTTTTGCGGTCTTGGGAAAAATCTTGCCGGACTAGAGGATCGATAGCACGTTACCGTAATTCCTCGTGTATAACGCGAGACATTTTATATATTTTTTTTTTAAATCATGGTGAAATTTGGAGGGTAGGATTATACTCGAGTATAAAAAAAAGATAACATATATAAGATAGATTACTGATTTTTAGCTAAAAAAGTAAGGGTTGCGTTTTCGTTCGAGATACGCATTCGAGTAAATGCGGTAAATGTTTGTTGTCTTGGCGAGAAAAATCTCTTCCCAAAAATATATAAATAAATAAAAAAAATGAAAACTGGGCACCGAATTATCGCCAGTTTTAGGAAATTTAGGAACGAACCAATTTTATAGAACTACGCAAGCAATAGACTTTAAATACATCTAATAAACAACATTCCAGTGAAACCGCGTACACAGGTAAAAGAGGGAAGGGATATGAATGGATACAAGACAAAGGAGAAAAACGTGTGTGACTGTGTGTGCGTATACGTATTCGTCTTTTACACACGAGAGAATGATGTGCGTGCGTGTGAACAAGAAGCATTGAAAAGGTAGATAATAGATAAATTTAGAAACTAAGATTTAAAAACAAGGAAGGGGAAAATTAACCAAATAACGTAATGTTTCAGTTTCCAACCTCGGATCTCCATAATCGGAAAGAAAAAATTGGGAAATCCCATTTTTTTGTGATAGATCCTTATTTTAATCCAACAATTCTTCAAGCTTACACAAAATACAAAAGGTTGTACATTTCTCTTCATATGATTGTATATACAATTATGACGAATCTAGTTTATCCCCTTTTTTGTTTGACAATCAATGAACACATGAATGAAAACGAGTGAAAAATCTAAATTTTCACCAGATTATTGTTGAAACTTATTTTTAAAATGAATAAAAATTAAAAACTCCAAAGTAATAGACTTGAGATTTATAATTATTTCTCAACCCAAGCAAATAAAAGAGCGATCCTTTCAACGTGCGCACCCCCATTTCTTCTTGAAATACTACGTGCGTGTGTTCCACGCCATTTCAATAATCACCCACATTCTTTCTCTCTCACGCTATGGTTATGTACATATATACCTTACTACTCGTGTGCACTTCCTAGTTCCATATACCCACGTAAAATGCACATTTTAGGCTTAAAGAGGAAACAAAAAAGTAAAAGAAAAACAAATATATGTATATGCATGCACATTACCCAATTGAACACAATAATACACATGGAACAGAAAAATTAAAATATGCAACCTCTTAAATTATATCGGTCTTCTGAGGACTATTATTGATTCGTTTTCTCTACACAATTCATACACACACACACAACAGCATGATGGTGTTAGAGTAACATACACACATTTTTCAGATTTTTCACTCAATATATTCACAATTTTTTTTATTCGAACACTGAATAGATAGGACAAATTACTTCGATTTACAGCCTGAATTTTACAGTACTATTTCCCCCCCAAAAAAAACAAAATCGAAAACGCATAAATAAATAAAAAATCGTTTGTATTCCTTAACATAAAATTGCCCAATAAGAAAATAAATCGCTTAAGATAGTTTTTAAGGAAGATATATTAGCTAAATAAATTTAAAAATTTTTAAAAAAACATACATTAAAAAAAATAGTATATTTGAATTGAAAAGAAAATATTTTCAAAATAAATCAAAGATTTAAATATATATTTGCATGAATAACTTTGTATATTTTTCTGAAAATAAAACGTAAAACTGTAGAAAACTAGAGAGAAAAACGAGAAAGAAATAACGGAGGAAAAGTCTTACTACGAATCGACATACAAAAAGACATAAATACACACGCCATAACACTAATAGCATTAACATTGAAAATAAATAATACATACTACTACGACCACGATCATAAATTCTTTTTTACTACATAAACATTAACGAGAACTTTATAATAATAAAAAACTAAAGGGTGCACAAAAAGCAAAATAAAAACAATCGCTATTAATGCAGATGTAATTAAATTTTCTACCTCATAAAGATTAAAAGAAAAATATTTATTACACAAGCCAAGCCTTATAAACCAATGAACATAGCGGCTTCAATAATTGCCATTTCCAATTATGATATTGTAAATTCTTATCTATAATTAGTTTTTCTTATTTATTTTTTTTTTCAAAAATTTAAAAATATACATTAAATAATTAAGCTAATAAAATCTTTAAAGAATGAAACGGACGTATTGTATAAAAAAAACGCAAAATCCATGAGAGGATAAATAAATTCTAGGCTGGGAGAGAGACAATAATTGTCATAATTAAAAGCACAAAATATTTCCTTATATCGATTATTTCTCCATAGTAACTATGAATAATACACAAATAAACACAAACGATTTAAATACTACAATATTAAGAATTAAAAGGGATAAAAAATAGAATTAAAATAAAAGTTAGATGGGTACTTCCACTTCATGTTTAAAAAAAAAAAAAAAAGGCGTGTGCGTAGAGTAAAAAGTGAAATGTGTGTTACTTTACGTGTTTTATATTTTGACATAAAACCATTTTTAGATGGGTGACAAAAAGGTATATTTAGTCTGTTGAAGAACCAAGTAAGATATATAATATAGGTAGAATTAATTTTAGTTTACAAAAAATCGAAACAAACGTTTAAAATGTGTAGTGTATGTGCGTGAGAAAAAAAAAGTGAAACGTAACTATTATTACTTTTACATATTCCAATGTATATTTTACTTAAAGCCATTTTTATATGGGTGGAAAAAAAAAGCAAATTCGGTTTTGTTGAAGAACCATATAAGTTATATAATGTAGGTAAAATCTTTTTTTGTTTCCAAAAAATACTAAATGTTAAAATGTGTAAGTGTGTGTGCGGGTATACGTGATGTCACAAGAGTATGTGACCTGGTTCAGTGCGATAAGGCAAAATTTCCTTTGTAACACATACTATAGAAAATAGAGAAGAAGAGATATTTTCTCTTTTTTTAGTAATTTAGAATTAGATTTTTTAAGAGTGAGTGTAACTATGTAACCAACTCACCCGAACTGGCAGACAGGGACGTACAAAATGTAGAGTTTAATGCCTCCCTGGAGGAAGAGAGAAGAAGAGAGAAGGATATAATAATTCACAAACTGCTGCTAGTCGGGTCTACATACCATGAAAAAAGAAAGCTTCTTCTCTTTTTCTTTCTCCCTTTTTCTCTCTACTTTAGACTTCACATCCACAGACACCTTTCTAAGTGATTAAATGGTGTTTTCAGCTGCTTCCAAAAAAGGGAGGCTCTGTATTTTCCCCAGTTAGTGATGTTTTTTTTCTTTTAGTCTCGGCGTGCGTAATAATTCTGTTTCGTAAATCAACATCAACAAGCAGCTCTCACCTCGCCATTACTGTGAACCGGTGTAGACTGAGGATTTTCCCTTATACCCGGTTTAAAGACTTGAAACTCGAATATCAAAAAGTCGATATATCAATCATAAAAAGTAAATAATTGTATTATATCTAAATAAAACGCATTAATTTTAAAGAATTAAAAGTCAAAACATCTGTTGTTCATGTAATATAGCCTTATTTAGTCCACTTTAAGATATTCTGACAATAACATGATCAAAACAGGGTTGCGATAAGGGAGGCTATCAATTTTTAATATATTATAGTCTTTTTTTACTTTAAATAATCTTAATGTTGATTTTACAAGATTAATTTTATTTTTTATATAACTTAATTTTTGTTATAAGTAATAAATTGTACTAAAACAACTTTTATATATTTCTGAGATATGTTTATACTTAAAAGTGTTTGCATGCGTGTACTCCATGCGCTCCTTTCGGCTTTCATTAATTTATTTTCTATTTGATTTTACTTGATAAGTTTAACCCATATTTAGTTCGCTGCGAAAGAATTTCGTCTATGTGAATTATGATTGCTATGTTTGAAATCGATTTTCTTTAAGTAGGTTTATTTTCGTTTATTAAAAATAAAATAGATTCTTTTATTTTCGTAGAGAGACTTGAAATTAGTAAGAATTAAGGACATTCATTTTTTTTTTACTAGATTCATCATTAAATTCTTTCTAATTCTGCGTTGTTTATTTTTTATAAATCAGTTTTGGGGATTTGGTTTTCATAATTGTAATAATACAAGAGTTCCAATAATGTTTTGATTTCGTTTTACATTGACATAGCATTAATAGCCTTTTTTGTATACTTGTTTGTTTTTCGTTTTGTTTGTTTTTATTTGGTTTTTTGTTGTTTTGCTATCTTTTTCCGCAGAGATTTCTCTCGCTCTCTCTCTCTGTGTTTCTATCTCCTTCTCTTCCCCTCTTTCTTTTTTCTCTCATAATCTCCCTTTCTACAATCTGTTTCTCTTTCCTCCGCGCACACGTGGTTTGGTTAGTCTCTTTACTTATTTTCCCCCAAGAGTTTACGTATCTGATGTATGTTCTAAACCTTTATTGTTGCTTATAGCAATTAGTATGTGTATAGCAACCGTCAGACTTTTAATTGATCACTACAGATATTAAGATGAACATAAAGTGAGTGCGCTAAATACTCGTTAGTTTGTCTTGCTTCCTTCATCAATCGTCCATAGTTAGGAGAATTTTTGAATGAGACTTAGAATTAATGTTTTTTTTCTAATTATAATTTAAAATTACAATTAAATATTTGCATTAAATGTAGCATTTAATATTTTTGAAGTGATCATGAAATGGATTCAAGCTTTGATTTCAACCTGTTGTTTCACCAAGAGCTTTCTTACGCTTATGTCGTAAGAAGTGATATTTATTTGGTATTATTGTTTTGTTGATGGTAGTACTGTTACTAGTTACTTAGTACTAGTAGTACTTTCACTTCTTCTTTACTTTTTATCAACTACGAATTTAGTCTTAATTTAATTAAAGTCTACAGTATTCATGTGTTATTGCTTATTCTTTTAAACTCTGAAGATGTATAAATAAAACATTGGGTTACCTTTACATACCAAAAAAGTCACTTTATATCATTTTTTTTCCTAAACAGATTTTTGTTTTTGTGTTGCTTTCTTTTAAACCAATGAAAGATAATTTTGTTAGTGTGGATTTCTTTCTGAAAAAAAATAAAATTTGACGTTTAATATTTTTAACTATTATTCGTTTCTAACTAAATAATTTCAATAATGAGGAATATGCGAAATTTCTAAAAAATATTTCTTCACTTTTCTTTCAATTTATGAACATTGATTCTTTTTTAAAGATCGAATTACTCTAGAAATGCTTCTGTAAATAACTCTAATTCATCAACTCTAAATTCATATCAATTCTTAGATGTTTGTTTAATATTTTAATACATTTTTTTCGAGATTATTGATTTTTGTTACATAGTTTCTTTTTTATTCATTCAATTTATATATATATATTAAATAATATTCCAGTAATTTGTAGCATATTGCTTTAAAAAAAACAAAGAAAACCGCAAGTAAATGTAAATAAATGAGAAGATTGAAACATTAAAAAAAAAACTAGTCTGTTTATAAAGATGTCATTAGTTAGATCTATAAATGGTTTTAACATAAAATATGACGTTAACAAATATCGATTTTTATATATATATAAGGACAGTGTTTCGTTTTGACGTCGTAAATACTTCGCGTGTGTGTGTGTGTGTAACTTTCTCTTCTGGCAATCATTCAACTCAATATTTCTTTGTTTGTTATTGTTTTTCCCGGATTAGAAGGGAAAAAATTCTCAAAAATAAATTCCACTATTATAATACGATGAAATGTCTGTGATGTTTAGTAAAAACCAAAAGTAAATAACTGTCTTTTGACAGTAAGTGTATTTTTTTTAAGATCATTCATTATTTGACCGAGATACTCTCGTTTTCGTGTGCGTACGTGCGTTCGCGCACGCACAGGCACGCGCGTGCATTCACCCAAACACACGCACGCGTCACACACACACACACACACACACACAAAATAATTATTTTTCATTTATTTTTCTATAATGAATTTTCATTTAAAAATAATGAAATTTAAATTTTAAAAAAGAAAGAAAGTAAAAGGAAAAAATAATATTCTCTGTACAAACCTTAGGGACTAAAATTAAGAAGGGCAGAGTGCCCTATGTCCGTGCTAATTCGCGTGTGGTGGGTGTTGATGTACTGTAACTTCACCTCAGTTTTTCTCGGCTTTTTGTAATTTTAATTGAATGACTAAAAAAAAAAATTGTTCTCATGAGCTGATTCCACAATTAGTCTTTCTCTTCTATTTCTAATTATTCACTACAATTTTTTTTCCAGCCGTTCGTCTACGAATTCCAAAAAAGATTTTTATTGATCGGTTTTGTTTTGGTGCGAATAATGTTAATTATGTATTTTTAATCCTTATTATCGGCAGTGTGTTCTATTCTGAATAAACCCCATTTTTTTTTATCGGTTTTATTTTTCATTATCCAATTGAGTCTATCCTTAAAATAAGTAAACAAACAACAAATACCTCCTCCTTTCCCTAGCCTAACATACATACACGCATGTTTAACAATGAAACGTGTTCTGAACTGATGGGGTGACCTACCACATAAAAGACTCACTTCTCTCTCTCTCTTTTTGTCTCTTCTCTCTTTTTCTTTTCCGGCATTTAAATTAAATACAATTAATGAAGGCTACAACGAATTAAGAGGTATCTAAAATCGGAACCTAGATTTTAAATCTCTCTACATCTTCATTTCCCATCAATCTGTTTTTTATTCGTTAATTCTATCTTGTCCTTTTATTTATAAGTTCCTTTTTTTCCATTCTTTTTTAAGCATATTAAATTATATACACGAAAAAAAGGGAGAAGAAAAGAGCGTATGAGAGACGGGGGGGGGTAAGAGAAATGCATTGAACGCTCCCTACTCCCGTCTTCTTGTCAGTCAGCCAACCAGTCAGAATTCTACACAACACAATTCCCTAACATTCATTATCCATTTTCTTCCCTCTCCCCCTATTTTTTTCTCCCTTGCTCCCTATATTTCCCTACCCGTCTTTCTTTCTCTATACTTCCATTTTTATCTGATATCCCTCCCTCAACCCTTTGCCTTACATTCTTCTCAACCCCTTTTTTCCTCTCTACTCCAAATATACACCCTTCTCTTCCCTTCCAATATCTACATTGAAGGCTGTTTTGTTCGCTCAAGTACCCCCACCCATTTTTTTTTAATTTACTTTCAATAAGAATATTTACTTCAATTTTAACCTTTTGTTCATTATTCCCATTCACGGTATATCTCACATAAAGCCTTTATTTATAGACTCTAGTGTACCCGTGCCGTCAACAATTACTATATACATATGAAATTGATATTTTGTTAAAGTCTTTTACTATTATTAGAAGATTTTAGGGTAATAATGTATCTTCATTTTTATTGGATTCAGATCTCAAAAAATCCTTTGACCGACAGATGAAAGGAAGTAGAAGGGGTGGGGAGAGGAGACATTCAGTATGCTGAATTATTTCGTTTATTGACTACTGAAATGTTTTTGTCTAATTCATTTCATTTTTTCATTTGGGGTGTTACAGACAAAAAATAAATATACAAATACACATGGCGTATTATTAGATTTTAGTACTCGATCCTCTTCCCTTTCTATTTTTACTATGTGTAAATTTTCACTCATTCGAGTCGAGTCGCCGTCTCTTGATGCCTTCCTCCTCTAGGCACGACGCACCTCAAAAATCCCTTTTTCTCCAGTTTTTATCTCCCCCACGCACTTGCAATTCGCTTCTTCTTCCATTTCGAAGTATAAATGTTCGCGAGACAAACACACATATACACCTTCTTTTGCTTTTACACATTGTCAAACAAAGTCTAAGTCTGAAAGTCATTTAGTTCTTAAATTTAATTTTTCCACACATACAAAACAACTCTAAGTTTCCTAATTCAGTTAGGTAATTTATGCGAAATGTGTGTACTATTGTACGTTGCGCTAAATCAGTTACATGCACAGTACGTTTTCTATTATGTGCATTGTTCTATCTGTGTAAAAAGAGATATTGACTCATATCCTTGTTATACGTACTATTTATTTTTCCGTATTACTTATTTATAGATCCGTCTTTCTTAGTTTCCTGGCTACACGCACTATGTGAGCGCACACACACAAGCTTTAAAAATGCATGTTTCAGCGAGACCAGATGAAGAAGAAAGGGTTTCATTTTACCTTTTTTTTCTTTCTATTTTTTTAAAGCCCATATCTATGTCATTATCCGTTTTACTCCTTATTTGTCTGACTGAAATGTTATTCGTTTTGTTTTTTTTTTCTTCTTCCGATGAGATACGAGTTGATTTGATTTATTTCCTTATGAAATACTTCTTCAGCTACCGCAATACCTTGAATAGTGCGGTTTTGATTAGTGCGGGGTTTTGTGTAGTACGGTTAAAGTATTGCTGTACAAATTAATGTAACTAAGTAAAAAGCTGGGGAAACACATTAAATTATAATAAGACCTTGAACAGTGCAGTTTTGAACAGTACAGGAAAATCTTGAGAACGAATTAACCGCACTAATCAAGGTGTACCTGTAACTATCATCTGCAGTTTTTACATTCTTAGGATTCATTAAAGCGATTTTCAAGCTTCACTCCAAATACTAAAGAGCAACATATTATGTAGCCAATGAGTCTGTATGTTTCATTATTCTACAACAAAATTTGGTTGATATGTAATTTAATTAACACAAATTTTATTTTAAAAGGTCTTTTAAAAATAATACAAAATCACTAAAACAGATATGGTCGCTTTTTCCGCATGTTAATGTTCAGGTCCTTACAAAAAAACGAAGGCTTGTCGAGTTCCCACATCTGTTCACGAAAATGAAGAATTGTATATTTGCTCATCTCAAATCTGTTAAATATATTTAGTGTCAAAAAGACGACATATAAGAAATAGATATATATATATAGATTTTTTTTTTTTAATCTACCAATAAAGTAAAAATGAAATGAACGAAACTTTTTATCAGCATACTTATATACGTACTCATCACCCATCAACCCTTTTCGGTTTCCCTTTCCTTTGAGGTGTTACAGACAAAAAATAAATACACAAATACACGTGGCGTATTATTATAGTAGATTCTTTCAATAAGATTTTAATATCTTTGGTAAGTTTCTCCTAATTTGGAAGTGGCACATTGCCGCAGCCGGAATTCTTAATGTTTCCAGGGAACGTATTGGCCCATTAAATTCTACCATCAGATGGAGTTGGAGAGGTGGTGGAGTTAGTGAGCCACAATTATACAAATATCGGAAGAAGGCATCTGCTTACTGCAGAAACTGTTTCACCCAAGAGGGCATCACTTGAACCCAGGTTTCCCTGACTGATGCACTCAATTCATTTTGTACAGAACCCCAAAAAGGCACAACTTAGCGATGGTGGTCCCGATTGGAATTCAGCTGATGGATGCAGTAGTGAAATAGGAAGACTGAGTGGGTGGTAAAATGCTGAGAAATAAATGGGGATTTTTATTCATTTATTCAAAAGGGCCTGAAAAAATAGCACCAAAATTTAAATACACAATCCTTTATTTTAAAGGAAGGAATATCATTTTATTGCTTGACAATATTGTTTTATTTCATAACTTGACACTTTTAACATTACTCTTTAATTTGTGATTGTCCATTTATGAAATCTGGGGTTTTTTCTTCATATTTTCTTATCGTAATTAAGTAAAACTAAAAAGCATACTATACACAACAAAACCAGTTATTTAATTTAATACATACAAAAAAAAGAAAAACTACAAGAAAACCCTCTTACACCGCAATTAAAAAGACAATATACATTTTCTGATTTCCAATGACCACCATAGCAAAGTTTATCTGAAAAAAATTAACCCATTAACTGCGAATGACGGGAATTTCCGTCATTAAAAGTTCCATGGCTAACCAAAAGAAATTTCCATTTTATTATTCAGTTCTATCTGTAAGTCAGGGCTTTTATCTTACCACAGATTGTTTTCAAGGACAAGGGCTTTTATCTTGCAATGGATAACTATTACACTTTCTAGACCTTCCGCAGTTAATCAGTTTTAAAGCACTATCAGATTCATTCACTTATTTTTCTTAGTGCCAAGAGTAGCATAGCAACCTAAGAGTTCCTCTTTCCTCCCACATGAAATTGAATCAAAGGCAACGAAAGAAATATTTCTTCGGATGTTAATTCAAGTGGAGTGGATGCTCAAGTTACCAACTGCCAACAAATTAAATCAAGTATTACCAGATTTCAAACAGATCTCAAATTACATTTTTATTTATTTTTATTAGATGAACTATTATAAATCATTATTTTTAATTATTATTTTTTACCTTCATTCGAAGTCATTAGTTGCTTTTTATCGCAACTTTTATTCTCTGGCAGTGAGCAAACAGCGTTGATCGGAAATAAAGAATAAGTTTTAGGTATGCATAAACCGTGCTTCCCC
>VCCN01002209.1:383301-410685 GCA_006491835.1 Architeuthis dux | reverse complement strand
TTTAGACTATATTCTTCACAAGGGGTATGCCAACAATGCCAGACATGACAAAGGGGTACACTGAAAGAAAAGCTCTGAGAACCCTTACATTAATGTTACTTGAATCTCTCTAAATTTTATAGGAAGAGAGGGAGGATTATTTTACAAAAAAAATAAATATCTACACAATCTAAAACAGGATAGATTATACTTTTACAAAATAATTTACAATATGATTCCATCATCATTTTTAAAACTGAATTTGCTGATTTTGAAAATTTGTGAAATATCTTTGAAAAATCAAATTTCACATAGATAAGCAATCCTGGTTGTTCATTAGTAACAGTCTCAGTATTATGTAAACAACGGTAGTCAATAGAGCTAGCTAGTGCCTTGTCGGCTACAGTATCAGCCATCCATGCCCAAGCTTCCCATATGGCTTTAAAATATCAGTTGTTTTGTTTTTTTATTGGTAAATCATAAAATATATAAATACAGAAAATCATTGCTCACTTAGAATATAGAGAGATACTAAAATTAGCTTCATCCCAACATTTGTATAGCCTATCTGTGACCCACATTGAATAAATCTTTAATTGCATCTAATTTATAATATATATATAAAGATGTATGATGCTAGGAAAAAGACAATGTGGAGACTCAGAATAATTTGCAAGAAATTTATTTAATACCTTAACATGTTTCAACTTATTAGGTCATTTTCAAAAGGAAAATCAGAGAAAGCTCAGTTAGGGCAGACATGACAACTTGCTTTCTCTGATTTTCCTATTGAAAACAACCTAATAAGTCGTAACATGTTATCCTTTTGTACACCATAAACATGTATATAACATTTCTATCTATAAAGTTAGCTAGAGATGGAAATATTTAGCCACTTTTCGCTATTTTAAAGAGTTTTAGCTATAACTAAGAAATACTTGGCAACATTGAAAGCGTACTCATTAATGCTGTTTTGATTGTTTGTGAATTGTCTGCACCCGCTCCCTCAATGCTGTTTCTCTCAGCAAATTTCTTCCCTTTTGAAATGGATTAGATTTTTGTATGTCCAATTTCTTCACCTTTTCTTGATGGATACACCTACTTTTTGGGCCTGCACTGCCCAATTTCTCTCCTTCCTTCTCTCTCCCTTCTTTCCGATTTTAATTTCCCCTGATTAAATTTTATAACTTTGGAAGTGAATATCATACAAAAATAGTTTTAAAAAAATTAAACTTTAAATATGATTGTATAAGTTTTAAATACATTTCAAATTAATAAAGCGGAAAAAGCTACTTCCAAAAATAAACTTGCATTTGATTAATAAACAAAGTTGATTTTGTTATGTGAATGAATATACTCAGAACAGTATAGTAAACTCTCATTGTAACAGCTCTTGTTCTAAATTTTAAAAACTAAAATCGTATATGGGGCATTAGACTGAAAGGGTAATAAAAAGTCATTTTTGTCTGTAATTTTTGGTTTCTCAGTATTAATACACTTTGTATAAAATCCACCCATTATAACAGCAAATTCATTAGAACAGTACTCTTAACTCGCAACATCCTGTTAAATATTTTCTAAGTCCAAATCCCAGTCCTGTAATGATTGAGCAGAAAATTGCTAAAAATGGTTTGTTTATTCAAATGTTTATAGTGTCTTTACTTGTGGGCAGATTGTTGTTAAAATTGGCAGTATTGCAAGAAAGACTTGTGCAGCCTTGTGCGTTTTAGGATTTTCGTCCATGTTTGTTTACGTACAGCCTCATGCTCTTTGGGACTTCAACAGTTAATCATAGTTTTTAATAAAAAAATTTATACTTTTAGAGCCTTTTCATTCTGGTTAATAAAAAGTAATTTTTGTCTGTACTTTTTGGTTTCTCATTATTAATACACTTTGTATAAAATCCACCGATTATAACGGCAAATTCATTAGAACAGTACTCTTAAATCTCTGAGGATGCTGTAATAATGGGGGTATACTGTATTATTAAAATTGATTAGTTTTGCTCATTTATAAGAAAACAAATAGAAATACACAAAATGATACAAGATTAATGAAGAGAGCAAAAAGCAAAATTAATGCCATTCTTAGCTGATGTGCGGGTGGCCTAATAGTTAACGGCGCAGAGAATGGAATCGTCAAACCAAGTTGAAACTCTGGCTTGGACAGTTTGCATTCACTTCGCACTAATTCTCTTTGGAGAGGCATGAATCCACTTTTCCACCCTAGCTGTAGGTTAATATCAGGACAATTTGAGCTCTTTAGCCCTGTAAAGTATTCGATGTTGGGCATCGGGCTAGCACCCTGGCCCCGTAAAAACCCACAATTGTTACAGAAACAATGATTGGGTCTCCATGGATCATTTGAGAAATGGAGACAAAATCCTTGCATCATGCGAAACATGGGAAGCAACTTTGCCTTTGCTTTTTACTCATAAATTTGTTTCCATAATCATTTCATTTCCCTGTTTTTTTTAAATATTGATGTGGACTTGTGGACTTGTTTCCTTTTCAATAAGCAATGAATCTAGAACAAATCAGCCGTGGAAGAGTCGTCCCGAACAAGTCGGCCGCCAATATTTAAAACCCGGACATTTCGTTTTTAAAGGTGAAAATGACTAGACCGGATTTAAAACAAAATAGAATCAAAATATATAAATCTAATGCAATTTACAATAATAATAAGTTCATTCATGTTTGTTGTTTACTGTTTTATATATCTTTATAGCTAGTTTTTGTTTATTCGTACTCGTATAATGTCATTTTAATTTTTTATTTTATTTAATTAAAATGATTTACATGGATGATCTTACTAATCGAATATTTGATAAAAAATAGAAAAGGATTTTGTTAAATAGGTATATAACCGTCAAATGCGGCCGAAATGTCCAGGTTTGAAATATTGGCGGCCGAGTTGTCTGTGGACAACTTGTCCATGGCTGATTTGTCCGGTTACCAAGCTCCTTCCAGTCATTGTGTTCTGAAGATTATGTGACACTGAAATGTTAAACTCAACTATGCATTCTTGTTTGTTAAATATTTATTACAAATTTTTCTTTATGCAATTACTTTCATCTACTTCAAACATCAAAGAGTATTTCTTTTTCTTTTGATGGGTAATTTAACAAATATCTAAAAATAAAAAAGACAGGTCTGGTTGGTCACTCAATAGAAACCGTCACTTGTCCAACGTCTTTTGGCAGCATGCTGTGTTGGGGGGGGGTGATCAATTAAAAATTTGGAAAGGGGGTGATCAATGAAGAAGTTAGTTCTCTCGTCTTTTGTTGGGCCATGATCACTAAAAAAGTCTGGATTTAAAAAAAAACAAAACACCTGAATGCTGCTGGACACAAACTAAGTGCCCAATTTAGCATAAACTTACATTGTAAATTGAACCCCCTACTACAAACTTATTGGTTAATTTTTTTCTAGGAGTAAGTTTAATCTTTCAGCCCTCTAGCTCCATTGGTGCAGCCTGTATGCACATTAGCTAGCTAGCCAGCTAGACCAACTTAAAAACTGAAGAAACCTATGTTGACAGTTTTGATTGACGGTTTCTAATAAATATTTCTATACACATACAAAATAAAATACCTTAATCCAATGGTCCGCTTTGGAATGTGCTTACATCACAAAAACATGCGTACTAGTAATGCCAAAATTGAGCACATGAATTTGCTTCTCTTTATTTCTTAAACATTATTTAAAAATATATTGTTTTTTGGGGGGCTTGATTTGTGAAACGTTGTTTTAAAAATAATATTCTAAAAATATTAACGTTACTTTAAAAAAATAATTCTATTCGCATTTAAATTCCTGGCAATCATTAAAAACACTCGAGGAAATAAATAAAAAAAACAATTTATTTTAAATTCAGAAAAAACAATTTAATGGGAATGGTTAAAACTGTTGGATTAAAAATAGATTTCTTTCTTTGAGTGAGTTAAATGCAGACAGAAATGTTTTTTAAAAATAAGATTAAAATTTTTACAATATTTTCATTTTTAAAATATTGTTCAGAAAAGCAAGATTAAAATTTAAGTATCAATAAAGCAATTGTGGTTTAGAAGTAGTAAACCTGATGTATTGTTTTTACTAGAAGGGGGTATAAGGGACTGAATGGCCACACATATACGGTAGAAGTAGATTACCGGAATATGTAGTGCTATTAACAGATGTAAATGATTTAAGAATTATGATGTTTATTACACCACCGCAAAAGGTTTAAGGCCCTAGATATTGTGTAAATATGATTGTTATGATGTGTGCTTGTATATACAAATTGGATACTTTTTTTTTTTCACACTAAAATAAAATGCTTAAAAAAAAGGTTATTTTATTAAAACCAAAACAAACATCACGCAGAGATTTGGGATAAAGGGTAGGTTCAAAGGTTAGAATTGGACTTATGTAAGTCAGTTAGTTCCAGTAGCTAAGTGGTATAGCAACTGAGCATTTGCCAGGTATCCCTAAGCAAAAGGGACACAAGTTCAAGTCTCACCATGAGCTTATCCTTTATCTGATCCACGCTGTTTACTCACTGCTGTAGATTGATGGCCTGAGCTAAGTTGAGATAAAAACAACTAAAACTTTAAGATGAAGGTAAATGAAAGTCAAAATTTAATAATAATGATTTATAATACTTTATCTAATAAAAAGGAAATAATAAAATACAGGGAGTCCCCTGGTTACGAACAAGTTCCGTTCCTAGGTCTGAACAGTTACGTAAAGTGTATATCTAGCGTCAGCTAGACAAATGTTTGTCTAACTTTCCATGCATAAAAACCATTAAAAGAAACAATAATATTTTTATTATTAATTAATCACTGCTACTCACAACACTGATTTATTGCTGGGTTTAGGTTATTCATGTGTTCTGACATTTATATGTATCTATCTATATATCTGGACTTCACCCAGCCCTAACTGTTCAGCGTAGAAACTTGAAATTTTTTAATCTTTTACTCTCTCACTCATCTAAATGAGTAGGGAAAATGTTGTTTTATTTTTGTTTTGTTTTGTTTTTTGAAAATTTCACCCCCCAAATAATTTTAGTGTGTGTGTGTGTGTGTGTGGGGGGGGGTAAATTTTCAATGTAAGTTTATACTAAATTGATCCCTTAGTTTGTGTCCAGGCCGCATTTACGCTTGTGTTTTTGAAAATCATGAATTTATGGTTCAAACCTTATTGGTAATATTTTCATTAAGGTAACTTAATTTTACCACCACCACTGCTTATAATACAAGGTAAAAAGAAGCATATACGGGTGGTGGTGATTCATAATTTTCCTTGGAATGCTAGTTTTTACCTTCATCTTAATTCTTAGTTGCTTTTTTTATCGCAACTTTGACTCAGATCATCATTCAACGGCAACGAGTAAACAACATGATCGTAAATAAAGAGTAAGAGTGTATACTGGTTGCCATACGATGACAGTCCGAGTCAAAGATGTGATAAAAAGCAACTTAAAATGAAGACAAAGGTAAAAACTAGTCAAAATTAATAATAAAAATATTGTATTACAATATTTCATCCAATTAGAATAAATCAAATAATAATATTACGTACAAGTATCTTTATTTTCATTCTGTTTGGATTGTTTACATTGAATGAGCTTATTAAGCGGAAGTGCTGGCCTTGCATGTGTCATAACCAGTGTCCAGACGTTTTGATGAATAATGTTTCGCCGGCAGGTGTTTCATTATGCGGACACTTTGCCGAAAACCTTTTTCCCAAAATGATGTTTTGTCGACTGAACGTTTCGCTGAAAACTTTTGTCGGAAGGATATTTTTTAAAAAGATCTTTTTTTTTAGTTTTACTTTGGTCTTCTTCCGCCAATCGACACCCTGTTTTAAAAACATAATTAATTAAAATTTTAAAATTTTGTTCTTAAGTTTTCTCTTGGCTTTACTAGAAAGAAAAAAGCCCAATTTTTTGTCTAATGAAATGAAAAACAAATTTTCATCAATTATTAAATAGAATGGGACTGTTTCAAAGTCAAGGTTTAAGTTTGTTTACTTTTAAATTATCGCTAAGACATCAATACATCATAGTTGATGATTGACAGTCATTTGATAAGTTAACAAATAAAACATTTATATACAAGTTTTTTGAGGTTTTTCTTTTTTCTTCATCAGGTGTCGATTATCAGTGGTGGTGCTTGGTCAGACTGCACCTCCATGCAAATTGTTAAATTTGCACACATCACAAAAGTAAAAGGTTTAAACGGTTAGTTTCCTCAGATATATCATGCCCACCGACGACAATTTAAAAGTAAATGTTTAAGTTTATTTATTTTTTGCAATATGAAATATGGATATTTTGAGACAATAAACATGTAGATGGACAAATTAAAAAAACCCAAAGTAAAAATATACTTCCAACAAAAAAACAAGTTTTCAGCGAAACATCATTTCGGCAAAGCGTCCACATAACAAGACATGGCTACCTGTGTATCAACAAAATGTTATTCAGCAAAAAGTCTGAGAGACGATGAACCGTTAAACTAAATGAAACTAAACTATAACTATACAATTAATTAAATAAAGCTTTGAAAAGCATCCAATTTTTTTTAAGTTACAATAATAATAATGATGTAACCACAGATAATGTGTGTGTTCATTAAGAAAACAATTAAAATACAATAAATAACATTTAACTTGAAAACAGGAACAGGTTTGTAACTTTTTTCAGTTAACACCGGCATAAGTTTTAAATATATATATTCCCATTTATTTGTACAATTATTTGTGTAAACAATATATACTCAGTATTTGCATTAGAAAACTATTGCTCAAAATACACAGATTTGTGGTTTTGATTACAAACCGCACAATTTAAAAAAAAAATTCTTTATGGCAGTTCGTTCGTAATTACGAATTGGTCATAAGTCGGACATTCATAACTCGTGGACTCCCTATAATGTGGAATCATACAGTATGTCAAACAAATCAAGCAATTCATATATTAAAAGGAATGTACTGGAAGTATGCAGGAAAATTTATAAACAAAGCACGTAAATAATATAAAATTACTTCATAACTATCTTTTATAAAAATGATTTATTATAAAAATAAAACAGTCAATGAGATTCAAATGAATGGAACTATTTATCAATATCTTTTGTATTCAGTGCTTTGAAATTGTCATTATTCATGGACGGTAAACTGTTAAAAGTTTTGTAAATGTACAATGTGAAGATGAAATTATTTTTATAAACAGAAATAGTAAAATTGTACAGGTATATTTTTGTATGTATATTTCAACAGCCTTGTAACATTTGTGAAATCAGGAAAGAAATATCAAAATCTAAGTGATCACACTGAAGAAAAACAAACTTTAAACAAAAATTGTTGGCTTCAATAGTAGAACGGATCAGTTTTCTTTTTGTTTTTTTGATCAGCCTTTTTAAGGTCTGTTGTTGTTGTTGTTATACATACATAGGCCACCCCAAGTAAGTGTTAAGACATTCTCCGGCTGAGACAGTTTGTGTTCACTTCGCACTAATGCCCTTGGGAAAGGCATGTATCCATCCCCACCATGCCAACACATCATGGGCCAGCATGGCAGAGTAAGGTTCATCACCCCCAAGTCTCACACATTTTAAGTTATATAAAAATCTGAGCAGAAAATATTTTATTGATCACTTATCTTTTATATCACTTCCGTCTTTATATGAATTTTAGATTGTCTACCACAATAGGAATTTATAACATCTGAGAAATGGTCAGATTCTGTAAAAATAGATTTGCACTGCCCAAACACATTGGCTTGGACATTATCAATGAGAGCAGTAACATCAGGTTTCATTTCAATTTTACTTTTCTCTTTGGTCCTTTTATTGGCTTCAGCTTCATTTATACTCACCTCTAAAAGATCAGCCCCTGTCACATCAGGATTCGATGCAAGGCAGGCAGAAATATGATCAGTATACTGTGACACTGTAAATGATTGGCAGCAGTTGGTACATTGGCAGAGTTCACTATCAGCAAAGAAACGCGCATATCTGGAAATATCGCTGTACTGTAGTAACAAACTTTCAGGAAGGAGGGATGACCCATATTGGCTTATAGCATTTACTGCTTCTGTTGCTGCTATTACATCACCTTTAACAGTTGAATTAAACGTGTATGAATTACAAGATGATGATACATAGGAGCCACACACATTATCAACAGAGAAAGACATTGCTTCTGAGTGTGTTTTCATATGTTTATTGACATGTGATGCCTGGGAGAAAGCTTTGCCACAAACCTTACAACTATATGGCTTCTCTCCAGTGTGAATACGTAGGTGGCGAGTCAAATTGCCGGATTCGGTGAAGCCTTTGCCACAAAGATCACATTTAAACGGCTTCTCACCCAAGTGGATCTTTTTGTGTTTGTTAAGTACACAAGACTGGGAAAAAGACTTCTGACAAACATTGCACTGGAATGGACCCTGGTCAGAATGGGTATGTAAATGGCTCTCAAGGTTACTGTGTTCAGTAAAATCCATGTCACAAATGTGGCACTTGAAGGATGCCACTTTAATATGAGTCTCCATGTGTTTGTTTAAATCAAACTCCTTTTTGAAAGATTTCTGACAAAGCTGACACATGTAAGGCTTAGTCACAGTATGTGTGTTCATATGTTTATGCAGATGAGTGGCCTGTGAAAAAGCTTTAGCGCACACAGTGCACTTGTATGGCCTTATCCCTGCATGTATTCTCATATGACGCGAAAGGTTACCAGATTCAGTGAATGCTTTACCACAAGTATTACAATTATAAGGCTTTCGATTTAAGTGCTTGCATTTGTGTTTCGTTAATAATGAAGAGTGAGTGAATGTTTTTTGACAAATATTACATTCATAGACTTCCGAAGGATTAGTGGTTGTAGACTGTATTGATGCAACAGGTTGCATTTCTAGTGTTGTAATATCAGTATTCAATAAACAATGGGAATCAGTTGCATTAAAATCCAAGCATTGTTTATCTGAACAGCTATCAACATTACTGCAAGGTCTACTATTACATGCTTCATTGCAGTTTTCACCTATATGATTTGAGAAGATCTGACCAGGAACTGCATACTCAGGGAGAGAGAGGTCATGTTCATCTTCTTTTTTCGCATAAACAATGAAATCAGTATCCAAAGTCACTTCCGTTAAAACTGAAGTGTCTTCCATATAAGCATGCACAAGCTCTAGATGTTCCTGCTCTATAAGATGTGAACTAGAATGAATTTTCATGTGTTCAAACAAACCTTCAATTTTCATAAAGCCTTTAAAGCAGATCTCACAGCTGAATGGACTATTATTATTCTGATGAGTTCTCATATGCTTGTTAACGTGTGACGGTTGAGAAAAAGTCTTTGAACAGATACTACACTTGAATGGTCTTTCACCCGTGTGTATTCTCAAATGACGAGTCAAATTACCCGATTCTTTGAAAACACGCTCACAAACGGCACATTTGTACATCAGCTTTCCTGAAGGAGAGCGGATTTTTATAACATTTAACGGTGCTGCTCGAGGTTTTGGTCTACCTCTTGCACCTTTACTTCTTCCACGGTTATCACTAATGCCGTTATTCATAGTCTTAATATTGGAGTTACCAATATTTTTGTGGCCGAGTTTTTTGTTTGGTCTTTTGGCTTTAAAAGTTCTGATTTTAAAGTGCGTGCCTTTATGCTTCACGACATGAGATGACTGCGAAAAAGACTTTCCACAAATATCACAACTGAATGGCTTTTCTCCTGAATGTGTTCTCATGTGTCTCCTCAAGTTCCCCAACTCTGTGAACGCCTTATGACAGATAATGCATCGAAATGGACGCTCTCCCAAATGAGTTCTTTCGTGCGTCGTCAAGTTACTTGCCTGAGAGAAAACTTTGTGACAGACATTACATTTAAATATCTTTTCTCCGACGTGACTACAAATATGTTGAGCCAGGTTTTCAGAATCAGTGTACGTCTTTCCACAAGTATCACACGCAAAAGATTTATTATTCGAGTGTATCTTCATATGGTTGTTAAGGAGAATAGTGCTAGTAAAGTTCTTGAAACAAACCTGACATCTAAATTCCTGTGTGGACATCATGGAAAACTGGGTAGGGTTTGCATTTGATATAT
Organism: Architeuthis dux; assembly: GCA_006491835.1. Lineage (NCBI taxonomy): Eukaryota > Metazoa > Mollusca > Cephalopoda > Oegopsida > Architeuthidae > Architeuthis > Architeuthis dux. The sequence goes on along the minus strand of VCCN01002209.1, from coordinate 400,594 downwards.
TCCCAGGAATTAAATTTGAAGGTTCTTTACTGTGTGAAAAATAGTCACCTTGCACATTAGTGTAAAGTTGATCTGAATGTTCAGTAATGTTACAATTGATCAGCTGAATAGAACCAGTATTATTCTCGGCAGAGCAGCACACTTTTGATCTGAAGTGAGTCGTTAAGTGCTTATTAAGAGAACTTGACTGCTGGAATGAGCAGGAACAAAGGTGACATTGAAAGGCTTTATCAGTAGGGTGTAGTTTTATGTGTTCAGTGAGTGCGGACAATTTGAAGAAGCCCCGATGACATATGCCACACTTGTAAGGATTGACATCGGAATGAGTTTTCATGTGAGCCGCGAGGCTTCTGCTTTTGCCAAAGGTTTTGGAACAAATCCCACATGAGAAAGGTAAATTCTCCATAACTGAACTGGTTACTGTGGAGAGTAGGTTTTTTGGTTTTTTTTTTAAAAATGGTGTTTAGAAGATAGATTCAAATGTACTGAACTTTGCAGTACAGACACCCTATTACAGCAGCTCTCTAACTGGGATCCATGGACACCTGGGGGACCACAAAGGTATTATTGGTGGTCTGTGAGCTTGTCGAGTAGGCAGACCTTTCAAAAGCCTGGGGTCTGTGGGAAAATTCATTTAAATAAAAGGGGTCCTTGGTAATGAAAAGGTTGGAAACCACCAGGTTATAGGACGCTCAGTCTAATACTGGTAATAACACTGAAATAAAAAATGAAAAATTAAATTAAATTTAAATCAAGAGTTAGAGATATAAGAGAATTCTACAGTTTGAACAGAAAAATGTTGAAAATTATATAATAAGTTTACAATAGTCGGATCATGTTCCCATCAAGCACCCTAAATCTTTGCAAATCGAAAAGGGTGCTTTTTTCCTTGACAATTAAAAACTAAAAACTATTTATTTGATAAAAAATAGGTTGGTCGGAGCTTTCTGAGAAGACAGTTAAAGTCAGAACTGGTGATTGAACAAAACTAAACTCAGTGTTATTTTTATAAATTAGTTTTGTTCAATCACCGGTTCTTTCTCAGAAAGCTCTGACCAACCTATTTTTTATTGAATAAATAGTTATATTATAATTAACTAATATAGATCACACTTAATATACAGGGTGTCCCTAAAGTCTGGGCACATAAGCAAAATGCATATTTTCTATAAAAATATTTTTATTTAATTGAAATATTAATAACATCTTCAATGTGTTTTCCACCATTTGTGATGCAAAGTTCAATGCACTTTGCGAGATTCACATGAACCCGATGCATTAACTCCACATTTCTGTCAATTTGAGCACATTCATTTATGATGCATTCCCTCAGGTGTCTCGTAATTTTTTTAACTTTCTTCTTTCGACAAACTCATATTTAATCTGTGGGGCAAAAAAAATATAGTTAGTTATAAATAGTGATATTTCCTATGTGTCCAGACTTTAGGGACACCCTGTATATAAGACAGACATTTAATTTTTTTTTAAACTATGCAAATATTACATTACATCCAATGTGCTGGTATTATGACTAGGGGACCGTCTACTGAAGCTAGCAGTGAGCAGTAGTTCTCCAAATACCCTTGTAAACCATTTGTTTTATAGTCCAGCATATACAGTAAGCAAGTAAGAGTTCAAATTACATATTATCAGGAAACTCAGCATTAAGATTCAGAAAACCCTAAACAAGACCACAAATAAATGTTAATGCAGTCAACCATCCAGTTCTTCAGTCATACTTTTAACAATCCCAATTGCTATCAATCCTTCAAGATTATTAACCCATTAACTGCGGACGATGGAAATTTACATCATTGAAGTTCCATGGATAACTCAAGAAAATTTCTATTTTATTATGATTGATGGCAAAACACGGGGCAGAACCAAAGTTACAAAGTGTATTTATTTATTTATTGAGTTCATATAATTAAGAAAGTCTTGAAACAAGTTTTTATTTTTGATTTAAAAAGTTGCTAAATGTATATATGTTCCATATATCATCGGGTAATTGATTCCAAAGTCTGGGTGCTATATTACTGAAACTCCTGCGCCCATGAGTCATATTGATAAAGACAAGCTGTAAAATCAAACCATCTAAATATCGGATGTTAATAAGAGCACAGAGTTCATAAGGGCACATATCATGCAGACATTTGAAGACTGTAATTAAAATTTTGACAAAACATTTGCTTTGACAGAATATTTTTTCTTATAGATTCAATTACATTCAACCGGTAAAAATTGGTTAGTTTTCAAAAATTATCCTCAGTATCTTAATCGGGTTTAGTGTCTCACAAATATAAACTTATTTCTTCATACATGAATAGCATTCTACCTTTTGATGTACATTCTCTAAGGCACCACTACATTTTCTAGAAAAGTAACTTTTTCACATCATACATGTATAAATTTGATCATGATGGAAAACAGAAGTTTGTTCTGTTTTCCATCATGATCCATTACTATACTTTACTATAATTACGTTCGACATTCATTCATATCTTAAAATTCAAAACTGGTAAAGTATGAATTTCAATTCACATTTTTTATGCAATTTGCCAAGAATATCAATTGAAGCAACCGTTTGTTTAGCCCTTATAGAATCAGCATAACAACTGGGATTGGTTCTTATTTGTTATTTCATTAATATCACATTTCCTGAGATAAAGTAATACGCAAATGCAGCTTTGTTCTTCCAACTTGAGATCAATATTTTCTCTACATCAACCACTCATCTATGCTATGCAAGTAAAGAAAGAAAAAGAAAAAAAAAATATCATTAGCTACTGCAATAAAAAAAAAACATTTTTATGTAAATGCATTAGATTAAGATTCAGATAACCCTTAAACAGTGAAAATCTTGTTAAAAAATTTTTTTCCCCCCCAAGTAAATTTATGTGCTTTCAATGAATAAGACCGTTGTTACATTTAGAAAATTATCAGTTTTGAGAAAATTAATTTTTTTAGGTTTCGGGGGTGGGGGCTATTTACAATGTAACTATGATGCTAAACTGGACCCTTACTTTTTGTCCATCATATGAAACTGCGGCTTTGAAGTATTTTGGTTACTCCCCTAGTAAGTTCGGTTTTTCAGGAAATTTTTGAGAATAATTAATACTGTTCATACAAATTTAGACGCTTTTGGTTATTTTGCTACGTAAATATTCAGTTAGTTCCATTTTTTTTTTAACAAATTCAATTAATTCCCTTCTTGTACAAATTTGGTTAGTTCCTTTCTTATCACCATGGATTCTACACATTACTCTCTCAACTTCTTTGCTAAAAATCATTGTGCATTCTATTTAGTTGCTAAATGATGCATGTAACTCACATTTTTTCTACAAACTGATTATAGTATTTTAAAAGTTCAAGGAAGGACTGTAATCTCGTAATCTTTCAATACTCGTGTGTGTGTGTGGGGGGGGGCACATCTTGTATCTAGACATTGTATACTATGAACATTTTTTCACACAGATACCAAACTCGAATTCATGTATTAAAATAAACTAGATAGTTTCTATAGTTTTGAGAAGGTCATTAATTGAACGATTGTTGTTTGTGTTGTAAACACAACGTTTCGGCCAATCCATTCTTCGCCCTTCTTCAGGTGTAAAATCTGAGTGTGATGGATTAAACAGAAGTTAACACATCGGGTTGAAATCCACACTAGTCTGGCTAATGCATTTTAGTCAACATTTTGATAAGTCCAAATTATTGACAGAGAACGATGTTGGAAGCAGAGAAAAATCAAAATATCAACTAAATGTATTAGCCAGACAAGTGCGGATTTCAACCTGTTGTGACTTCCACTTCTCAACAAATCTAAACCTGACAAGACACCCGGGCCATGTGCTATAAGGGTTACCCCTTTAAACATAACTTCTGTTTAACGGATTTTACACCTGAAGAAGGCCGAAGAATGGATCAGCCAAAACGTGGTTAAAACACAAATAACAAGAAGGAGTTCAATCGTCCGAAGAACCATTTGAATAAAATAAACTAGCTGAAAACCCCTCTCATACAGGCAGGATGGTCAGCTAGTTCCTGCAGAAGGCTTGAATGGGGCCTTTTGGTCCCAATAAGAGATAAAATCTGTTTTTAGGGTTACCTGAATTCAATACCTCTGGCTACAATGTTCTGGTTCAGCTACTTATAATTCACATACAGATAAATGGATTATAGAGATTGATAGATGGAAATCAGATCATTGTTACCAGGGTGAGCACGAATGCAGACCCCACAAAGTTAGGGGGTGGGGGTGTGTGTCAAAAACCATCTTGCAAAAAAAAAAACATGCCTGGGGGTCCATTAGTACACATTTGGTGAATTATGGTAGTTGTTTTTGTTTTTAACTCACTTACAATTATAGCACCATCTAAATATATGACAGTAAATGAAAGATTTACCAACAGTGATTATTATTTGCTGGAGAATTACTGGTGCAACTTTTATACTGAAAGCAATCAATTATATTGAATATAAACCTTTATGAGCGTTTACTGTTAAGGAAGAATTGTTTGAATCTTGTGGTGGATCCTGGAATTTTCTTAGTTACCACCCATACATCATAGCTATATGTCCGCCCAATATCTCCAAAAGTTCTCAATGAAATTTCCTTGAAGGGTAAGACATGGGGTAAGGAAGAATTGGGTAAATTTTGGGTTGGATCCAGGAATCTTTTTCAATTGAGAGATATTTTTTTCACGGATTTATGCATTCACTCAGTTTGTCCACACAATATTTCCAAAAGTTCTCAATGATATTTTGAGGAAGAGAGGGTTATGTGCTACAGGATTAAATTTCGGGGTGGATCAATGAATTTTTCCAGTTACCTCCCCTGCATCGTAGCTATGTATGAAGTGATTTTCATTTCAGTTTTTAGTGACAATGCCATTGGCAGAGGTATGCAGTTCTCTGAGTGCTTTCCAGTTCTTCTGATGCAAATAATGAATGCGTGTGGTCTTGTAAGGCTTTTGTTTAAACCAGTTGAAAAATCTCCAAATAAGCAGGTTTGCTTTCTTACAATTACTATTGGAGCTGGCTAAAAAGAACAATTAACAGGTGCAATTACTGACTTTCCCGGTCAATCTATTTCAACATCATTTATGCTTTGTTATTGCAAACAATATTGGTCTTCTGAGCTAAAGTATTGGTTTCACATCTAAGTTTACATAGAAGCTGGCTTTCACGCACAATCCTAATTCTTTTGAGAAAATAACATTTTTCTTTGACTTCTCTTTAGAATAAATAAAGTTATGTCATTTAAAATGGACTCTGGCATTTTTACTAAAGTGCACTAGGAGTTTATAGAAAATTTCCACAGATTAAGTTTGTCAATCTAGTCCAGACATTCTTAACCATTTGGCCCCCTTTCAAATAGGGATACGACAGAAATCCATTTATTATTATTATTATTATTTCAGTCTATGGTCCTCTTCAAATGTGCCAGGACCCCCTGTAATGTTTATATATATGTATGTTAAATCAATAAGTAATGTATATGTTAAATCAATAAACATGCTGAAGCAAGCTCCCTGTAGCCCCCATTCCATTTCTGGTCTCAGTAAACATGGACCGGAAGTGGGAACGGGGAAGGCTCAGTTTTTACCAGGCGAACAGCCCTGTCACATGTGTTATCTTGTTCCATCTTATCTTAACACGCTTAAACATGGTTACGAATCAAACACATACTAATCTCACACAGCTAGAACAGACAAACTAACAAAGCGAACAGAGGCACTAAACACAAGAAGAACGTTACACCCCCAAGGAGCCATATGGCCCTTGTTGAGAATACCTAGATTCAACTCATTGTTTTGGATAATATATATACAATTCCATTTATAGTTTGAAAAACTGTGCCATTTATTTCTCCAGTTAACTCCAGCTCTGATCTAGATACACGTTTAGCTATTTGACAAGTTTGTTTTCTTTTAAATTTATTTATAATGAACCAATTAATTTCAATGTATCTTCTAAAATAATTGTAATATTGTACCCGGTGTCCAGTTGGTGTATACTGGTCTGTTAATAATTATCTGAATTTTCTTTCTTGCTAAGAGATTATTTTCTCTTGATTCAAACTATAAATGGAATTAACTGCAAATGACAGAAATTTCAGTCACTGCAGTATTATAACTCAATAAAATTTCAGTTTTATTGTGATTGATAGCAACACATTTCTATCTGAGTCAGGGCTTTTATCTTGCAATGTGTAACTGTTACTCTTCCCCACGTTCTTCCACAGTTAGGTTAATATTAAGTTAGACTTTGCTGGGTACCGACTTTTTTGATGATGTTGAAATTTAATTTTATTGTGTCTTGTCTTGCAATGCATTTGTTTATAGTCCTTGAACCCACATTTATAACATCCGATTTTTTAAAGCAGGAAATCTTTGCAAAATTATAGTTCACTACATTTTCAGCTGAGTGTTTTAGGTTTGTAATTTTCTCGCTCTTCGGTTGAATTAACTTCTGACATCATATCTTTTAAACTCTCTATTCCCGAATGATTAGGCATTTTTTAAAAATTTCCGTTTTCTCAGGTTTCAGATTCATTGACATTCTTCTGTTACTGATTGTAAGCTTCTTTTTTTTTATCTTGTTCTATTTTTATTTGTCAAAATCTAGTACAAAGTCTGGAGTTATCTTTGTTTTCCTACCGTAACAAGAACAACAAGAACAATCCTCACCAAAATTGACTGTTTCTATTGAGTGACTAACTAGACCTGTTTTTCTTATTTATTTTTATTATTAGATGAAGTACTGTAAATCAATATTTTGAATAATTTTAGACTACTTTTTATCTACATCAAAACAACAAAACTTGGGCCGTCACTCTACGGCAGTGAGCAAACAGCATGGATCGGAAATAAAGAGTAAGCTTCCAGTGAAATTTGAACTTGCATCCCGCTTGTCAGAGAAAAGCCTGGTTTACACCCAACTGCTTTGACCACTTTTGTGATAAAAACAACTAAAAAATGAAGATGAAAAGTAGTCAAAATTAATAAAATATTAACTGATATGCTGTTTGCCAGACACACCTTGATGTTGAAATTTAAAAAAAGTTTTTTGAGCCCAAACAAGTCTGGGTACTTGCTTATATATTGCAATTGACCTCATATCATTTAGTCCGGGGGCCAGCAGGGCCTCTCCCAACCCGGATCATATGAATAGGGGTGTAAAATTCACATTTGCTGTTTGCTCACTGCCGTAGAGTGATGGCCCAAGTTTTGTTGTTTTTATCACAACTAGAAAATTCAGATGAAGATAAAAAGTAGTCTAAAATTATTAAAAATACTGATTTACAATACTTCATCTAATAAGAAAAAAACAGGTCTAGTTAGTCACTCAATAGAAACAGTCAGGTGACCAACATCTTTTGGCAACATGTTGATGGTGATCAATAAAAAAATTGGGAAAAGGGGTGATCAATCAATAACTTACGTCTGATGCCTTTAGTGTTTAGTGATCACTAAAAAAGTGTGAATGCTGCCGGACCCAAACTACGGGATCAATTTAGCATAAACTTACATTGCAAATTTCCCCCCACCCCTAAAAACGGGGGGGGGGTTAAAAAAACAATAATCTTTTTCTCTAGACATAATAAAGACTAAATGTTTAAATTTTCAGCCCTCTAAGCTCCATTGGCGTGGCCTGTACGCATTATACACAGCCAGCCAACCTGACCAACTAAAGAAACCTATGTTGATGGTTTCTAATAGCATGTAAGTTGTATAGAAAAAAATTTACTAATTATAAAGAATGAGATTTGTTAGGATAGTGATATTATATGTGAACTTCACGTGACTCTATGAACAGAAGTGCCAACAATTCTTTATTTAAACTACCATACATGGGTGCTAATTGAGAGACTTTGATAGTTTCTATGACAAAAGTCCAAGTCATTATTAGACTCTTTCCGTCTCACCAGATGTTTGTTTATAACAAAGGAAAAAAGTTAAATGCCAAGAAATCATCATTGGCAAGTTGATTGACTTGTATTTCACTAGAAGATGTCTTGCAGAAAAGAAAAAATCATTAGATTCCTGGAGATAAATAGAGGTTATGTTAAGAATTCAAAATGTGCAATGTAGACCCATGACAAGTCTTAATGAAATACACAATACATGTATAATGGTTGGACAATGTTTCACTTTAGAATTATAAGAACTGCTTAGAAAGTCACATGCTAGCTAAGAACTGCTTAGAAAGACACATGCTAGCTAAGAACTGCTTAGAAAGACACATGCTAGCTAAGAACTGCTTAGAAAGACACATGCTAGCTAAGAACTGCTTAGAAAGACACATGCTAGCTAAGAACTGCTTAGAAGGCACATGCTAGCTAAGAACTGCATAGAAAGTCTCATGCTAGCTAAGAACTGCTTAGAAAGTCACATGCTAACTAAGAACTGCTTAGAAGGCACATGCTAGCTAAGACATACAAGAAAGCAATTGTTGAAAGAAAAATTCCAACTAGCATGTGAAATGAAAAACAAGGATTTCACTGAAAAGTTTTCAGAAATTCAAGCAATCCTGTCCAAAGGTAGATCATGTATTGAGAAAAGAAATTCATAAACTTGAACTTGTAACAAAAATACGGTAATGCCCAGCTTGGTGCTACTTGGTTTATCTTTTTCAACTATTTTTCATAATAAATCTATTAATGTTAAATTTCCAAAAATAAATAATGACAAAAGACAGCATCATGGACAATCTCTGAAATAACTGTATACTATATGCTTTGGTTAATGTGCCATGTGTATGGAAATAAACAATAATTTATCATGTAGTGATTGATATACATCGACACCTAGTGACACCAGCTCCTAGATGAGATACACAGCACTAATCCATTCTATCTTATTGAGGCTCAACAATGACATCATATATTTTTAAATAATGAGAATGACCCTGACTGGGAGTGCAGCAGCAAGACAGAGAGAGGTGATCTGGACATGCTATTTATGCTATGTTATGATTATCCTGTATGGCAGTGTTTTGTTTGAAAAATATATTAAAAAAATATAGGGTCTAAAAGATTCATAAATTTGAATCAAAATGCAAAGCATACTTTTTATTCAACTATACTTAAATGTCAACAATTATCTATTTGAAGATATCACCATAGCACTAAGAATATTTTTACTGCTCAAGAACTTATAAAATTAAACATTTTTAGATATTTTGAAATTGGATATGAAATCAAGTCAAAATATGAGAACCACTATACACTTGTTGCAAAAGTTATTTCAAGATATTGACAATGTAAACCTTTAAATTTAGAATTCTTAAGAGAGAAAAATGATTCACATAAAATATATATATAACTTGAGTTATGATTTCAACTTTTTATACCTCCCCATGCTAGAAAAAGCATGTAAATTTTAAAATTTCACTAAATAAAAGTTAAATAATTTTAATTTAATTTAAAGAAACACTGAAGAATTTTTGTAAAAAGAATTGTTCATTATACTATTTACAAGCAGAGTCATCATATATTTTCTTATTTGCAACACTTATAGCTATGTTATAAATCACTTTCTTCTTCACTGTTGATACAAGCAAACAGAGGAAAGAAAAATATACAAATACTACACAAATACAATTTGACTAGCTGAAAATGCCTTGATTCAATACCTCTCGCACAGTTTCAACAACTTAAAGGTTGCATGCAAATAAACAGGATCAGACTTTTAGTATCATATAGAAATAGATGGAAATCAGATCATTATTAATGGGGGTGAGGGCGAACCCAGACCCCACAGAATTAATTTTTTTAAATCCCAAACCTTTTACTTTAAAATCTTCCCCTAGGTCCATTTAGTATGCATAGGTCAAGTTTGGTTGGACTGTGCCTGTTGATCTTTTTAAGAATAGTTCCCAGATAGTGAGGAACATCATTCCATGACATTGATCTTTTTTCTGAGCTAATTTTAATGCTTTCAAAAATCCATATAAGCTGATTGTTTTCAGAATAGTTCCCTGATGTAGTGTGGAAAGTCCCCCCAGTTTCCTCCTTGTGCTTCCTTTTTTATGAAACTAAAATTCAAAATAGCTGCTTTTTTGGTAAAAACAGGATTTTTTACCTCAAAAACATGTATTTGAATTACATCTGGACTGAAGGTCTTTGGTAAGGATGTAACTCAATAGTACTACAGCGGTCAACACTTTTTCCCTGTTTAGTATTAGAAAAATCTACACAGTATATTTTACTTCAATCATAATTTATTTGGCAAGACGACTTAATAAAATACAAAATATGTATGTAATATGAAATACAAAGTACAAAACAAAATATCATATATTAAAATACAAAGTTTTATCTCAAGAATTCAACCATGAATTTAGTTTTCTTCATCAGCTATAGAACGGATTCCTCCAAACAATTTGGTGGCTGGAGCAGAACTTTGCAAAATGCAGCCTGTGTTAGAAAGTGAGCACGCAATATACAGGAATAGGCATGCCCATTCATCATATGTACCACTGAACCTATGGCATATACCAACTCCCACAGCTCTTCAAGACCACTTCCTGTCATGATGTTTCTAATGGCTCCCATAAAAGACATGAGTAAATGAAAGCCACCAAGTCGTACAATCACCTTTTTTCAAGTCATCTGATACACTTACAATGCCTACTGCTTTTATGTAGAGGGGTTGATCAAATGTCACTGCGGATATAGAAATACCATATTTCATTGTAAATAGTGGTGAGGTTGTTTGGATCTAGATTAATGAATGGCAGTACTATTACTCTACTGGACAAGGTGAAGCCTTGATGTGATAGCCCATTAACCAGAGGGAATTCAGTGCACTGATCGATTAAAGTTCTGGTTCCTTGTCAGAGGAAATTGTGACATCTTTGCGAGAGATACATTTTGGAACTGCAGATCCCAAAAGATTCTCAGGACGAATCTCGAGCATGCTAATGGTGATCGCCTCCCGACCAGCTGGCCAAGATATCCTGTGCAACTTCTCCCAGGACAATACCTAGCATGCCACAAGGACCCCGAAGGGCCATGGTTCTCTGAACTTCGAGGCCCAGATACTACACTTTGATCTTAGCCAAAAGGCTGTGAAGCGATCACCAGCCATCAAAGAATACTCATACCTCAGTAACTGCGTGCAAAGCTCAAACTAATCAGAGTATCAATCAGTTTACGGGAATCATATTTGCAATGTATCTAGATACCTATCACTAGTAATAGTAGAGGTGAAAGGAATGATCATAGCACACAAGCTGCTATTAGGGCATATGCTATAGCAGTGCAGTCTTGTTACAGTATGTTGCTCTTCACCCTTCTTATGTTTTATTACATTTTTCATAAAGCATTTCAAAGTGTCTGGTACAAGTTCATCTTCCTCTTTGAATACACATGGGGAAGGATAAGTATTACAATCATACATAGTAAGCCTAATGTCCTCTCTTATAATTGATGCTGCCATCTCAATAATACATGTTTTTCATTTTCTGGGTCAGCACATTTCTGATTGTACCAGCTGTCATACAAAATGTGATGACATGAATCTTTAAAAGATACAAAATTGCATTTTCCAGGGATATTTGTAATAGTTATTTTGTCTCCATAGTGTTCTGTCTCCATAATGTTCTGATAGCTTTGACTGCAAATGTTTAGTACTATAACCCTCTCCTCCATCAAGATAAGTATCCATATATTCAAGAGGTTCGGCCATAGAGTACTGATACTCATCATTATTATCAAGAAAGCTACAAAGTTTCAGGAAAGCGTCAGATTTAGCATTGCTCTCTGGCCTCCCTTGTGGAAGTTTGCATCCATCTTATGTTAATCTTTCAGGAGTGAAGAAATGTTTGCAGTATCAATGATATCTAGCCTCAACAGCAATCAAATCGATACTACTTTGCACTCGAGATATAACCAAGTCACCCACTTTGTCGTTAAGTACTTTTGCACGTTTCAGAATTTTTTCCCGAAATTCAATGGTCACAACTTTTTTCAGGTAGTTTCATATCTTCACTTGCTTCCTCTCCAAAAAACCGACAATTGTTTTTAAAGACAAATTGATGGACACATGAACGCAATGTCTTGGATGCTGAAGTAGATGTTAAGGGTGGCTCACCCCTTCTTTGCTAGGCTGAAATACCCCTAGGTGTGGTATAGTCTTTCCAACAACTGGTATGCAGTGATAGTGGCAATTTAATGTTCTCCAGCTTCTCTGCCAATCTGTCATTGCATGCAAGGCTGGATGAGATGAGTGCACAGGGCTCAAAATTAACATTGTCCTAGGGACGGTAAAAATGTGTTTGGGACAAACAAATATCTTCCCTGGGATGCCTCTGGGACAGAAGTGATAAAAATAAAAAAATTTTTTAAATCACTTCCATCCCGGGGAAGATATCTTTTTATTTTTAAAATTTGATGAGGATTGTTCTTGTCGTTTTGTTTTTGTTATGGTAGAAAAACAAAGTTAACTCCAGTTTTGGACTGGAGTTTGAGAATTATTTATTTCCTAAACATTTTAATGGTGTTTTTATTATGCTACTAACAACTATAGATGATAATAAAGTAAATAAACAACATTTTGATTTTAGGACTGTTTACATTTCCTTTGGAACGGTTGAAATTGTTTTCCAGGACGGTTCTAGGACAGTAGTGAAAAAAGTTAGTCTGGAGCCCTGTGAGTGTAGCTGTAATTTTTGACAAATTGTCAGTGAATGAAAGTTCTCAACCGTATATAAAACAATGGGATGTCATTTTGAGACAAATAGTTTTTGTATCAGAATTTCATAGTCTTTCTTCTTACTAATGGTCCAAAGAATAATCATGTTACAAGTTTCAGGCCATTATATCGACACATGTCGCCTCATTGTCAAAAAGCACATGAAGTACCAGCATTACACCCTCTTAATAAAAATTGGAATATAAATTTTAAAAATGACATACTTCAATTTTCTAGCTTTTCCTGTGAATTGGTGAACAATCCAAGCAGCTATGAAAAAATGCCACCTGTCTCTTTGCAATTCTTTATGGTAAGTGACCGTGGTTTCAAAAGACCAGACAGAAAGGTACCAGCGAGGTCAATTCAGATTTTGAGCTTTCCATTGTGACCTAATTTTGTTTATTATCACATTTATGATCTGGTCACTAAACATTTGCCTACTACCAAGAGATTGGTCAAATGAAGTAATGAGTTTTGAAAGTTCTTTTCAGGGCTATGCGATAAAATCATCATGTACTTGTAGGAAAAAAACTTGTTGCTTGTTGCTCCTTTTGCAAGTGTAAAGGGACCGGATAAAACTTGCAAAAACCCTTTCTGATAAAATCTTAAGATGTTTTTAAGACTCTTGTAAATATTCATTTTTATTATATCACTTTTTTCATGATGAAATATCAAAAGAAATCTTTGAAAAATAATAAAAATTGTAAACAAAAACAGTTATCAACAGTTTCTTATAAATATTAACTATAAAATATTGACCAAATTTCCATTGCAAATCAGGCAACTATTCACAGAGGTATAACAAGTTTTGATGATGTCAGAGCTGGGGAATCTACCAGGTGGTGGATGTACATACAAGTCAAAAATACTTACTAAAATACATACAAAGAATTTCTGAAACAATTCTCTATACTCAAACTTACCTACTGAACCCTAGCCAGATTCAGGTCTACAGGAGGGAAAGCGTGACAATGAATATTTTTAATCTGGTGCAGATCTAATGTATTTTCAATAATATAGATTATGAATTCAAATGATGGATAATTTATATCCGACAATATGATAATTATAATGACATTTATTAGTTGAGAGCCTATATTTGCCCGGCGCCAGTGTGAGCTACTGCTAAACAAGCGGCCTAAATCATTGCACAGAGTTCATTTCTTTATTCACATTTATGACTTAGGCCGCTTGTATAGCAGTCGCTCACACCGGCGCCGGGCAAATATAGGCTCTCAACTAATAAATGTCATTATAATTACAATATATTATGCAATTTGTAATCACTTTGTCATTGTAAACACTTCACTATAATCTAAATATGCTACATCACCAAAACATGAGGTTAGGCACCACAATTATAGTCTAGGATGAATAATGGTCATTTTAAAGATGCCATCTTGAAATTTGTACCTTTCCAGTAGTCAGATTGTGGAAAACTTTTGATATGTTATCAAGCACACCTGATACTAAAGACGGTTGAGAAACCTTGTCTAGGATAAATAATGAATGAGTAATGGGCATTTTTAAGGATTTGTCGGTCATCTTGAAAAAGCACAAGGATGAAAGCTGGGGACTTTTAAGGTGTTGTTCCTCACTAAATCAGTGAACTATTTGGAAAAGAATCAGCTTACCTGCATTCTTTCCAGGTTTGACACTTTTCAGACCTACTGCTCTTGGACTATGTGTTTAGATGGTTACTATTGGGTGACAGACAAACAGACACCACTAAATTATATATAGATATACTTGAACTATTCCATCTATCTTTCCAATCACATTCTGTAAAATATTCTTTGATATAAAACGGTTCTGCCCAAAATTAAAATTTTACAATCAATTTTACTAGAAATAAAAAGTATATATTGTATTATGCAAACAAAACAAGAAATCAAAAAGGAATTTTAATGATTTAATAAGGAAGAATTTTTATCATTCTCAACTAAACTTACAAAGTATTATTTTTGAAATGTATGCCATTATTAAATCGTGCAATCTACTCGGATAAGACACCATATGTCTATATTTGTCTGCAACATTTGTCAAGGGAGATAGCTATTAAATGCTAATTATAGAGTACTCTCCCTTATTTATTTTTTGCTGCAAATGTGTAAAAATCTAAGTTCATTCTGGTTGAACATAAGCAAAAGAAAATGCAGAGCAACATAAGATTTTTTCATATTTTTCAAGTATATACAATTTCAAAATTATTCCATAGGCCATATTTTTTGACAGCATGGGTAAACTAGTTACTATATATTTGTGAAAGAAAAATATGCCTGACAAAATATTTCCCCCCACCAAAAAACAACCATGAACTAGAAAGTACTCAGAGAGCACATACTCTGCCAACACCATTATTGCGGGAAGTAATTGTGCATGGATCCGCCCCAAAATTTAATCACTTCTGTAGCCTATTGTTCATCCTTCCACAAAATTTCATTGAAAAATCACTGAGAACCTTTGGAGATATTGTATGAACAGACACAAGAACATTTGGAGATAGCTCTCTACACAATATCTGCAAAACTTCTCAGTGAATTTCAATGAAACTCTGGAAAGGTGGACGATAGGCTACGGGAGAAATGATTAAATGTTGGGGTGGATCCATGCACAATTGCTTCCCTTACGTCATATTTATATGTCCACACAACATTATCACTAAACGTTCATGGTTGTCCGCAAGATATCTCCAAAAGTTCAATGAATTTCAATTAAATTTTGTGGAAGTGTGGGTAATGGTCTATGGAAGAACTGATTAAATTTTGTCACAGATCCATGCTCAATTACCTCCCATCTGTCATGAGTGTATACATGGATGCATAAAAAAAAAGAAAAATATCTTTCAGTCCAAAGAAAATTCCTGGATCCGCCGCAAAATGTTACCACCTCTTTCGTGTCCCATTGCCCACCCTTCCACAAAATTTCATTGAAATCCATTCAGTACTTTTAGAGATATTGTATGGAGAGATAAACAAATAAATGAACAGACGTCACCAAAAACAACTTCATTGATGAAAGGTAAATTTTATATGAATAGCTGAGAAACCTAAGAATTGCGTAGCTAAAAATGTGTCTGTATATTTCCTGTATAAATTTCGATGTGAAATGAAAAGTATATATTAATTCAATTAAAATAGTTACAAATCATTAATAAATAAAATAAAATAGAATAATAATTATGATTTAAGTATAATTCAAAGCATTGGCTTTAAAATTTGAACTATAGATTAGGTCATAAATCACAAAGCTTAATTTGTGTAAATGTTTCTTCATTCTCTCCCCTTGAAAAGGGAAGAAAAGGCTTTGCATTTTTGTAATTTTTCCTGTCAAGGAGGGAAAAATAACAAAAATGCAAAAAGTAGTTTCTACCATGTGTGATGATAATGTTAAAAATAGCACAAGTGGAAAAATTAGGAAAATAATGGCACATTTAATTAAAACGTTAATGAATGATCAAAAAAACATTGAGGTTAAGAATTAAGGTTTAGTGTTAGTGTATTGATGTTTTAATTAAATGCACCATTTTTTCTCTAGTTTTTCACTTGTGCCATTTTTATCTAGATTCGATAATGTTATGCCCAAGAAATGGCATATTCTTTTAAGAAGAAATGCTACATTAGCACTCAGTCTATAAGTGCATGAATGTCAATTATGTTGAGAAAGTACACTGCAGCTTCAAAGGTTTAATATCAAATAGATACACAAAAACTTTTGAGATGGGCTATTTGTACTTCTGGAACAAAATCTTTACTACTCATAGTCATACGAAGACAATTACAAAGGAACGAAAACAGTTCTAACCCAAATTAACTGTGTATCTTGTTGCAATCATAATTATGGCTGAGATTTAGCTGTCTCCTAGATTTAATTCTTAAGCAGATTTGTAAGATTAAAATGAGACCACCAAAGATTTTTCTGGAAAAAGTCTATGGTTTAATAGGTGCCCATTAAAAATGATACAAGTGAAAAACTAGGGGAAAATGGCACATTTCATTAAAACACTAAAAAAAACAACAAAAAAACAGAGAATGAATATAGAAACTAAGGATTAGGGTTATGGCTGGGTTGGGATTAGGGGTTTTATTTAATGTGCCATTTTTACCTAGGTTTACCTATAATCAGCTAACAAAAATGTTCCATCTGGTCTCAAGATTTGTTTTCGACGTCGTAAAATTTGGCCAGTTTGAGTATTGCAGCTGAATTAACTAAATCTTGTTTACTTTAAAATAAGAATTTCGAATGGGAATGACTTACGGGACTTGCATTCAAATTTGGTAGTGAAGAAATAGTAGTGTTGTATCTGTTAAGTTTTATAAGAGAAGGGAGGTAACAACGTAAGAACGTTCAAATAAAACTTGATAATTAATAAAATTGAAAAAAAAAAAAACTTTTACATAAGACAAGTTTTATTTATATATGGGTCATTTTTCTCAGCCAGCGTGTTGGAGAGCAGAAAATTCCCAAACAAGCGATGCAACCAGGGCCGGCCCTAGGGTTTCTGGCGCCCCAGGCAAACTGAACTTCGGCGCCCTCCAAAGTAATAGTATTATTTATATTCCTGAAAAATCAGAATTCTCAACAGGGAATTT
>VCCN01002209.1:371037-382979 GCA_006491835.1 Architeuthis dux | reverse complement strand
AAATTGCTTTGAATAAATTAAATTGTTTTTATTTCTTCACCGTTTTTAACATCGAGCGAGCGAGGGTGTGAAATGTTCTCTTCTTCCAGTTACTTTCTTTAATACCATCAACTCCAACCCTAAAAAAATTAAATTATTAAAAGAATCAATTTTAAAATTTAAGAATTTCTTCCTTTTATTTTTGCGCCATTTTTCTTTTAAACAGAAGGGGAGATAACTCACGTAAGCCGTACTTCCGTGAAAATGACGGAAAATAAGTGCCCATTTTACGATTATAGTTATATTGAAAAAAGAACCCACACCTCTCGTAAAACCTTTAAAATATTTTTTCTAAAAACTAACAAACTTCCGAATGGTTCGAAGATCTAATAGATTGAAAGCACCTAAAATTGAAAGGGAAAAAAAACAACATTTCTTCTAGGAGGACTCGACTGCGTGATGCTCTGTTAAACAAACAATATAATTTTAACCAATAATTAATACAGTTCATAGAGATTTAGACGTTTTGGGTTATTTTGTTATGTAAATATTCGGTTAGTTTTGACAATTTTCAAAATATAACGATCTTAACTGTCTTATTGACTGAAAGCGCATAAAATCACTTCGGAAAATTTTTTATTTGAATTCATCAAAGAAAAACAGAACATTTGAGTATTTCAAAAAGACGGTGAAGTGTCAAAATCAGTTCCCTTCAAATGATCCGATTAAAAACTCAATGTTTTGCAAAAGATTGTTCCAATATTTTCGACGTTTTAAGAGTTATCTGAATCTTAAACGAAATTATTTTTTTTTAAATAAAGATATTCGTTGGAATGATAGGAGGAAAGAAGATTGCACTAAAACAATAACGAACAAAAGCGATTGAATGTAGACTTTAAAAATAAATCTCAAATTCAATTCGAGAAGAAAGGAAGATAATATAGCTACGTTCGAGTGTCAGTGAAAATCAGGAGAAAGAGGAACGTAGGAAGAATACGAAATATGACAGATAAAAACATTAAACAAAGATATTTTTTTAAATATAACAATTGACAAGTGTCAATTCTTTTGGAAGGTGAGTTGACATAACATGAGTTGAGGTTTTCAGAGAAGAAATACGAGGAGGATGCGAAAAGAATTGTTCAAAAAGTTTCATAAAAACAGACCATAAAACCTAAAGCTACACAGTGAGCTTGAAACTCAACACTAAAGTTAAACATTACCCAAACATTATTTTTAATTGTTTTTCATCACAACTAAACTCACGACGAAGGTAAATAGTAGTAAACATTTTTAGTAATAATGGTTTACAATAATTTCATCTTAAACAATGAAATATACACATTATGTTTAGTTGTTACTTACCATAATCTGTAGTCTTAATCCAAGAGGAAAATAAAACGAATGTTTATAAAATAATGTCTTTCTTTTCTCATTCTAAAATTGCGTTATCTTTACTTTCTATTCGACTTGACTTGCAATCTTTCTTTTTAGCTGCAATCTTAAATGTCCTTTCTTATCTTCCATACATTTATCTGTTTCTTTTCTATTATTGCACAAAGTACCAACCCTCCCTATTATTTCTTTCTTTTAGGATACACGAGCAATTCTTTCTTCTTTCAGACAAGACAACTGTCTTGTTTTCATCTTTCCTTTATCTTCTACTCTCTGGCTCCTGATTTGTCAGTTCTGTTAGTAGCTGTTAAAATAGTGGTTCTCAAACCGTGTGCCGCGGCACAATAAATATATCCCAAGTGTTCTGCGTAAATGTTTCCAATGTCTGTCCTGCTTCCACCAAATTTAGTGATTTTATTACTAGATTTTGTGAGATCTTGACCTTTTTAGCGACATATGAAAGGAAAAACAAAAAGGAGGTGACGAATACGTATCATTAATGCTGAACAAAGTTTCGTTCATTGACTGAAATGTTTTTTTCATCATCTAATTCATTTAATCTTTACTTTACAGTACAGTTGGTGGACCGCGTAAGTCAATAGTAGTGTAGTGTGCCGTCATACAATAAAGTTTGAGAACTACTGTATTAGTAGTTGTTGAAATGTCACTACCTCTATCGTTCCTCTTGAACAAAAATCTAGAATAGTCATATAAACAAAAACATCTTTCAAGAACACAACAAATGTCAAAGAAAATAAGAAGTCCAAACTTTTTTTACGCCAAATCCGTTAGTTTAGTTACCAAAAAAAATCAGTCAAGTAAAGTAGTATATTGTACACTAACACTACAGTAGCAAGCTGTTATTTGCAAAATAACGCTAGTGTTTAAGGAATAACAAATATGTATAATAAACCTACTATTGGTATTAAATCGTCTGCTGCTTCTTACCACTTTTTTTCAACTTGAAATTACTATGTTTTGTTCCTTAATTTGTCGTCCACCTTCTTTTTCGTTTCCTTTTGTGTGTCTACCGGTGGTACATCATCCCGACTGGCAACAAACCAACACCGTACACATGCCTCTTTCTTTCTACGTCTACTGCCTCAGATGTCAATAACTATTCGTACTACTACTACTACTACTGTAGTCAGTGTTGCCAACTAGAAAATTATTTTCGCGCTAGTTTGACTGCCAAAAAGCGCTAAATCTTTTAAAAAAATAACTAAAGATGGTCAAAAACCGCCAAAAGACATTAGAAATGGTTCGAAATAGCCAAAAAATGGCCAAAATGTTTAAGAGCAAACGCGCTAATTTAGCGCTTTTTTGCACTGCCAAAACAAGAAACGCGGTGAATCTAGCGCAAAACGCGCTAAATTGGCAACACTGACTGTAGTAGCACGACTACAATAACGGACCATTTATCCGGCGAGCTTGGGACAGGGACTAACCCGGATTAATATATACTTAAAATATAAAATAAACAATGGGAAGCGATGAAACGACATTAAATTAATACACTTCTAAAGCAGGGCCTGTTTGATCTTTCTTTATTAATCCGCTTAAAAGTAAAACTACGAAAAATAAAACTGTTTAAAACGTAAATTAATTCCTCTTTCAGGGTAGTTGAATAAATATTAATCATCAAAATCTTCATCTGAAGACAATTCAACCAGTCCACGAAAATTAAAACAAAGAGTGGCCGAACAGCGAATACTCCGATTCATATTTAGCCGGTTTTTTTTAAAATAGCCGGTTTTCTGGAAGCCGGATAAATGGTCCGGTACTTATTTCTGATCTCGTGTATTGTTGCTGTTGATGGATACTTACTCTGTATTATAAACGTGACTATTTCTCGGTGATGAGAAAGAAAAAAAAAAACTACGAAAGAATTTCAACATTACTTCTTTCTCTTGCTAAAACATGGTTCAACGATATTTATGTTATTTTATGAGTTATCTGCCCTTTTTTTCTTTGCTACTTCCGGTTATAATTTTAAATCTGAAATTCCTGTAAAACAAATAAAGATATACAATTGTCTTAATGAATACATTTTGAGGTTGATTAATTAATTGTTGTTGTTTTTTTTGTCTCGTCATAATGGCAAATAAAAATGTGTAATGGAAGAACAAGTAAATAAAAAATATCATAGGATAACGGATTTATCACATTATCAAAACTAGGTTTCCTAGTTTGAACAATATGCATTCTATTCTATATACATTTTTTTAGATTAGTACTTTGTGGGGTTTTAATGGCTATCTGTAAAGCGAATTTAAGACAATCTACAACGACAGAAGCGAATGAACTTTTGGAGATAAAAAGTAATGATAATCTACCTAATAATATATTTCCTGGTTCTTTCTGGGTATTCACTATCTACTTATATAGTACACCACGTGTATGTCTATATTTTTTGTCAGTAGCATTTGTCAAGGGACATAACTATTAAATACTAATTGTAGAGTAGTCTCCCTTCTTTTTTTGGAAAATGCGTAAAAAGTCCAGATTCATGCAGAGCAACATAATGTTTCTTGATATTTTTAAGGTACAATGCAATTGCAAAATTATTTGAATACTGCTGTCATTTTTTGTGGACATGGGAACTAATTTTATTAATAACTAGCAGATTTTAGCCATCACAATAAAAAATATATTCTGAAAAGCTTCACTCCCTGCGCCAAATTGGTGCCGGCACCCCTGCGTAATGTCTGAAAAGCTGATTTTACAGTAGAATTGTTTGAAGTTCAATGGTTTGAAGTTTTTTGTTTCACAATGAATTTATGTTGATTTAGTTGTGATTGAATTATTTAAATAAGTTAATAGAATTCTTTTAATCAGAAAAACGGAAAATATTTGAACTTCAACCAGCTCTACTGTAAAATCAGCTTTTCAGACATACGACTTTATGCTTGGGAGGTATAAATCTGTATTCTTTGTCCCCCTTACCATCTCTTGTCTTCCAACACCCTCTCCTATCTTCCAGTGCCCCCCTTGAGTCTTCCAGCATCCCCAAGGGTAGCGCCCACTTTGGGAATCACTACCCTAGAATGATAAGATCAGATAAAACGAAACTGTAAGCTGACCCTTTTTACGGTTGAAAAGATTGTTGAAGAAATACATCAAAAAGAAGGTTGTCATATTTATGCAATAGGCAAGGATCTAGTGGGGATTGTACGACCTATGAAAGAATAAGTCCATTATATTGAACATGAATGTTCCAAGACTTTTTTAAAATTATGTACTATAAATAAGGGCCGGCTTAAGCTAGCATATGTCATAAAAGGGCCCTAAATTAAAAAAAAAAGTACATGGAAATATTAAAGCACATAAATCTTTTAATTGCATAGTAAAGTAAATAAATTTTGTCATTTAGAGTCAGATAATACGACAAATATGTCTGACATTTCAGTAATAGTATTGTTGTATAGCCATCTTGGTCCACGGGAGGAAAATCCTGAACTTGGAGAAAAGGATAGACTCGAAACTTGATTTATAAAAATATGATGATATATTTTTATTTCACCAAATACATTTTGCTGTGTCGGAGAATGATGAGTGGGAGATTGATTGATTGATTGATTGATTGTTTTGTTTAACGGCACATCGACCCTTGGTGGGTCATTTAGTGCTGGATTCGGTAGGGGGTGGGAGGGGAATCCATGTCCCTGTGACTAGAGACTTGAAGGGGGAGAATCCTAAATCCCTGTCACTGAGACAAATGCCACGAGGACCAGGATGAGTGGGAGAGAGATGATGAGAGCTGACAGACTCTTCTGAACAGGGACATTGGTCTTGTGTTTTCCCAGGTCTGGGCGGTCTGTGTCTTTGCTTTTCTGAAGGCCTCTGTGTCACTTTTGTCGGGTTCGAACGCCCACACTGATTTTCCAGCCATCATCTGTTCAGTTCAGTCGATATCCTGTTTATGACTTTTGAACACCTGGTGTGTCTTCCAGTCCCTGACACCTTGCAGTTTGGGCTTTTTGTTGATATCCTGTTTATATCTTTCAACATGTGGGCTGAAATCTGTGACCCCCGCCTGCCTAAATATCTAACAGTATCACTTTGTTTTCATTTTGATCTTTTTGCAGCGACTATGACTTCAGTTTCAAATATCTTTGTATTTATGCATTGTATATATCTCACATAGATATCACACCCCCAGTAATTACTGTGTTAAAATAATAACCGCAATTAAAAGTGATATTTATCTAAAATCGCTAACCAGCCCTGTCGGCTGGGGCCAGAATATGCCGACTGTATCCCCTGCAGAGGGGTAAGACCCTCCCAAACAGGCACCACCAAAGTCGCAAGACTCTATTTTTAATAAAAAAATAACCGTTCACCAATAGTGTCGCAAGACACTATTTTGGGGATTTTAAACTGATTTCGGCATTAAATGACCCATCAAGGGTTGTATGCCGCTAAACAAATCAATCAATCTAAAATCGCTAACCTTAAACACCCAGTTGTTCATAAAAGTTGAAGGTGGTATCATACTATAGTAATAGAGCAAATGCAGAATCACAGAATTGGAATTGATAGCTTGCAAGCATTTAGCGTGAGGCTCTTGAAATTGCGGGGCCCATAGGATATGCTACTATTGCCGCATAATTAATATGGCACTGCTATAAATAATTAAAACATCCCATATTTATTTTGTGATTCACTATTTTCCATTCATCAAATCATGAAATTGATTACAATTAGAAACAGTAAACCAAAACTGTCAACATAGTTTCTTCAGTTTTTAAGTTGGTCTGGCTGGCTGGCTATGTATGTATCACATATACAGGCCACATCAATGGAGCTAGAGGGCTGAAAATTTAAACATTTACACATTATTATGTCTAGAACAAAGGGTTTATTTTGTTTTGTTTTTAAATTAACCCCCTAAATAGGGTTTTAGTGGGGGAGTTCAATTTGCAGTGTAAGTTTTGCATTCACATTTGTTTTTTGAAAATTCAGACTTTTTTTTATAGATCATGCCCAACAAAATGCTAGAGAAGTAAATTACTCATTGATCACCCCTTTTTCCAATTTTTTAATTGATCACCCACAACATGGCATGCTGCCAGAAGATGTTGGTCATGTGACGGTTTCTAATGAGTGACTAACCAGACCTGTTTTGTTATAAATTTGAGTTGACCCTGTTTATAAATGTAAGTTAAATGATGAAATTATATTTCACAATTCACTCTTATTGAGAGGAATCAAACCATTGTTACGCATGGTATAGAAATGAAAAAATAAGCCTTAGGGTAATTCCATGTCAAATCAACAAGGGGTCAACCCAAGACCATCATAGATCTTTAGGAAACAAATTGAATGCCACCTGGCATGGTAATCAAACCTCCTAAATTTCCATATAAAATGAGACATTCCATTTGAAAATTCATTTTAACATGCACAAATTGACCTTTTTTTTCTTCTCGACCATGAAATTTTGTACATATCATACCAAAGGCCATACCAATTATTTGCCAAATTTAGAAAAAAAATTGGTCAACATGTTGATTGACATATAGAAAGGTCAAAGCTCATGTTCGAGGTCAACTTTTTTATTTGACCTCTGAGGTAAAAATGCATATAATAAAAGTTTTAGATATACTTGAATACTTTAAAATGGTATATAGATGCGCTTTCTTTTATCATTACCTCCAAAAATTCAGATTTTTTGTAAAGTTCAGAGGTCAGTATCTCCGGAACCCTTTCAGCTAGAAACATGAGAGAGATGCCATTCAATTTGTCTCCTTAAGATCTAAAATTCTGCCAAATCTGAATAAAATTTGTGATGGTCATGGTATTTTTGCCCTAAAAATTTGTTGATTTCACATTAACTACAGCATAAAAATAATACTATCAGCAATAACAGTTGCTATTCTCAAATTGCATCAAATTGATCCGCTATGGATTAAAGATTGTCAGCATCCGCGTTTTAAAAGTGGGTAACTTCTTTAATTTAAAATTGAATAACTCCTTTATTTCAATGGAATTTTGTATGAAGGTTGGAGGAGGTATGAAGACTTTGGAATAGTGAGAAATGGGCTATCCGATTGTTTGTTTACATTTTATAAACAAAAACCATGTTTTTGGTTCCAATTGGAAAAGATTTTCAATTCTTCATGATTTTTTCTGAAATTTAGTTACAATGTTAAAGAAACTCTTGGAATTAAAAAATGGTGAGTTATGGCCAATCCGATTGTTTGCTAACATTTTATATGTAATTTAAAATTGGATAACTTCTTCATTTTTAAAGATATTTCAATGAAATTTTGTATGAAAGTTGGGGGAGGTATGAAGACTTTGGGTGTGAATTCAACCAATTCCTACCGGCAAAATGACCCAAAAGGAACATCTTGGTATAGTTCACTGCTATAGATTAGGCACTGCTATATGCCTGAACTATTTTTGTTTTTTTTTGTATCTTGCAATGTCAATTCTATTTCTGCCAGGATGCTAGGAATTGGTTGAATTCACAAAGAATATTCATCAATTTAGCTGTGAATTGTAAATGGCAAAGAATCATGTAGGTTACCTTTTAAAATCAAGATGTCCATGTCAGTAGCTATGTGTTCAAAGATATCCAATGTATAACTAGAAAGTACTCAGAGAGCACACACTTCTGCAAACGCCATTGTCACTAAAACAGAATGAAAATCTGTTCATTGTTCATATATAGCTACAATACAGGGTAGGTAATTGTAAAAAGATTCCTGGATCCGCCCAACAATTTAATCAATTCTTCCTTAGCCCAAGGCCCACCCTTCCACAAAATGTCATTGGAATTCATTGAGAACTTTTGAAGATATTGCGTGAACAGACAATCAGACACAAGTGAATATATATATACCTTTTCCAGCTTTGTTGGCAGAGATAAATAACTTCAGGTTATTGGCATCTTTCAGTGTGAAATTTAGAGAGGCAGATTCCAGTTCCTTTTTTTTCTTGAGATATCAGGTTGTTCAACATGAAATCAACAATTTATTTAAATGAAATAACAAATCATAGAAGAAATGATTTATTCAATGAAAATATTTTCCCTTAGCCTCCATACTCTTATTCAATCTGAGCAGCAAGTCATTAATTCCCTTCCTAAAGAATTCTTCATTCAAATAACAAAGATTCATTGAAGGTTTCTTCATTTTGAACCTGACTGAAGAAGTTCTTCCCTGTAAGAAAATGGTCTAGATCAGGGTTCGGCAAACTTTTGGGGAGGCAGGCCGGATTATAAATGTATTTATGTCTTGCGTGCCAAGGCGAATAAAGAATGAAACAATGATCGTACAAGACTATGAAAACAACTTGTTTTTTGATTACTTTGATGTTTTTTTTCATTATATTCATAAACTTCCATGTACTATCAATCAATGAAAACTGTGAAATTCTTTCTTTTTTTAATGGGTGACAAAATATTGTCAAATTTAGCCGAGTATATTAATAGAACAGCAGGAATGCTTATTGTTAAAACCTTTTTAGCTATAAAACATTGATTCATTTGAAAAAAAAGATACGTTTGCTCTATTTTTTTATGCTGAATTTTATTGTTTACTGAACCAAGATAGATAAGGAAAACAAAGAATCTTTGCATGCAAAGTCACATATTCAATGAGGCTGTGGGCTGGATTTGACCGAAGGCTGTAGTTTGCTGACCACTGGTCTAGATGACTGCAAAAAAGGGTAATCCATAGGAGAGAGGTTGAGAAAGAGGAAGATGCCAGGCAAGTAGGAAAAATAGTTTCTAATCAGGAAGACATTTTAAGGAGTTGCTCCACTAAACCTGATGTTAACAGAAACTAATTATCGATGGTCGTGTAAATTCTCTAAAGGGCCTATATTTTAGGCATTCATTCCTAGTTGTGGCGAAAAGGAATGGAGAAAGAATGACCAAAGATTTGAAGTAAGAAGAGACAGCATTTGAAGAAATGTCTGTAGTTAGAAAGTGGGCCCTAGGTGACCCAAACATTAAGTGGAAAAAGGAAGAGATATTTTACGTGCCAAAAGAAATAGACAGACAAACATGGATGAATCCATAACTTCATTGGCAGAGGTAAAAAAAGTTAACTGTGCTGGGCTAACTCTGGTAACAGGCTTTCTGACTATGGACTACGTTTCCCTCCCCCATAACTATCATTATTCCTCATTAAACCCAAGGTCTTTCCAGATGAGAACTTTTAGCAACAATATGTTTAAACTGTCTAAGCAGTGGTCCCCAACGACCGGGCCACGGACCAGTAGCAGGTTGCAAAGCATGTGCTACCTGACCGTTGTAATGTTTATATATATGTATATTATGTTAAATCAATAAACATGCCGAAGCAATCTCCCAGCAGCCCCCATTCCGTTTCCGGTCCCAGAAAGCGTGGACCGGAAGTAGGAACAGGGAAGGCTCAGTTCTACACAGGCAATAGCCCTGATCAACATGTGTCTTTCATTCCATCTTCTTTTCTTAACAAACTTAAACACGGTTACGAATCAAACGCATTCTAATCTCACACAGCTACAACAGAAAGAACAACAAAGCAAACAAAGGCACTAAACACAACAAGAACGTTACAGCCGTGAGGAAACAATCATATTTGGCGATATGAAATGATATGTCAGCTGCACTCTTGTAAAATAAAGACAGATTCATTTCCTTGGATCTTAATATTAAATTCGTTATGAGAAACCCTTTTAGAAACAAAATTGATTGTATTAACCACTTATAAGTGACTTATAGCAGACTTATCACCTATTTTCTAGCCATTATTAACCCCCACCACAACCTCTGTTGATCGCACTTCAAGAATATATTGTCAATATTAAACCGTTCCACAGTGCAAAAAAGGTTGGGAACCCCTGCTTTTAAGAATAACTGTTTAAGGGACAGGCTATATTGCTGGGTAGCGTCTAGTATAGCATGACCCCTACTGGAAATAACATCTCTCCTTTCCTTTCTACAGTATTTTGCCATGAATATAAGTGCACATGCACACATACACAAACATTTTTTCCATTGTAAACTTTCAGTTATAATCATCTCGGCGAGATAGTCTATGTTCACTTCATACTAATGCCCTTGGGAAAAGCATAAATCCACCCCACCCCCCAGCTAAAATAGCACAGGGTAAAGCGAATGACGCCACTTCGGGTGTTTGTCGCCTCTAAGTCTATTTCACATATTGCAAACCGAGCCGAGACAGAGAAACCTGTGATTTGGGCAGGGACAGCTGAAGTCATAGCCAGCATAGGGGCACAAACTAATTATTATCATAACTGAAAATTACATTTTAGAACGATGGAGAAGTTGAGTAGATGAATGAATTTAGTGGATATATTCCACTACCTGATGATGTAGAAAGATTATATAACCCCCCCCCACACACACACACACACCTTACCAAAAATGATTGCATCATCATCGTGGAATGTTCAAAAAGAGGCAAACTTTCTCTGTTGGCTGTAAGCAATATCTTCCAAAGATAATCTCCAGATGAATGTTTTCAGTTTCTGTGGCAAAACCATCAAATTACATATAAAAATCTTGTCAGTTTTTCTTCTTTTTTTTTTGGTTGAGAGGAGTAAGGAAAGACTTGGAATGTGTTGCGTTTATCATTGCTAATATAAAGTGTCAAAATAAGATGGTATATTAGTAGAAATAGCAGCAATATAGAGTGGTAACCAAAGACATTATCTTGACTAGTCGGAAACACGCCCTACGGGCAGAACTTTCTACTTTATACAGTTAAACAAATCAATAAAAATTTGGTTTTGGTTTAGCTAATCTGATGGACACAAAATAAGGGTTCAGTTTAGCATTATACTTACATTGTAAATCGAACCCTTCACTAAAAACTTTAAAAGTTATGGAATTTTCAAAATATAATGATATGCTAAAAACATGCTCCATGGTCACATTAGTGGCCATAGAAAATTTGGTGGCCATAGCAAATTTGGTGGCCATAGCTCTAGCCGTCCTTGAGTTATGCGATGACAGACAGATATTTGGTGAATTATATGTAAGACTAGTGTGGAATTCCAGCATTGCTCAAGAATAAGAAACCTCAAATTTGACAACATGAGCAAAGAAATAATGCTAAACTGTAAGTGGGAGTGTGTGTGGTCCCACCCTGGGTGTGCAAGAAGTTATTTTATCACCAGGAATCCCTGTTAGTTTAACATATTTATGTAATTCAATGTTAAAATTTATGATCGGAGGTTAGAAGTTAGCATCTTCCAGTGATCAGGCATTGAAATTTAGCATTATCCAGTGCTCAGGCGTCGGAATTTAGCATCATCTAGTTCCTGGGTGTGAGAATTTAGCATCTTCCAGCACCCAGGCATCGGAGATTAGTATCTGCCATTGCCCGGATGCCAGAAATTATAATCTTCCAGTGCTGGGCATCGAAATTAAGTATCTTCCAGTGCCTGGGCATCAGAATTTAGTATCTTCCAGTGCCCGGCTGTGAGAGGCTAGGATAAACCTTTAATAACATTTCTTCCACAATTTGTTGATATTGTGACATCTCCACTCCCAGTGTCTATTTGTAGCTGACCATTGCCCAGTTGAAGCAAAACCTTTGCAAACA
>VCCN01002209.1:307595-321889 GCA_006491835.1 Architeuthis dux | reverse complement strand
AGAACCATTTGAAGGTAAAAGATAATATAGATAATTTATAGTCCAGTAAAAATAGGTTTTGACCCAGAAATAAGGCCAAGCTGAATGTTGCACCATTGACAGAGTTGGTAGTCTACAATCAAATATCCAAAATCCACTCAAATCCAATTTGGGGAAAAGAAGTTATGAGCATGTGAAAAATAGCTAGATTTACCAAATATATCACTCAGAATTGGAGCTTAGTCCAGTAGAATTAGAACAAATTTGTATAAAGATATCAAATGTCCTCCAAAATCCGAGAATAGGTGATTAACCTAATAGTGGAGTAACAGGAGTTCTCAATGAATTTTTGTGGATAGGCTAAGGAAGAAATTATTAATTTTGAGGTGGATCCATGCACAATAACCTCCATCGTAGTTATATGTCCACACCACATAATATAGCCAAAATTTCATGTCTGTCCACACAATATCTCCAAAAGTTCTCAATGGATTTCAATTAAATTTTGTGGAAGGGTGGACAATAGTCCACAAAAGGAGTCAGGAATTCTTTTGAGCTGATCCATGAACAATTATCGCCTCTATGTCATAGATGACTGTCGGCAAACACAAAGTATCTCCAAAAGTTCTCAATGGATTTCAATGAAGAGTAGACAATAGGCTACGGAAGAACTGATTAAATTTAGTGGCGGATCCAGGAATCTTTTTTGGTTGAGAGATATTTTTCCGTTCTTTTTCCATATATTCATGTATACGCTCATGTCTGTCCACACGATATCTCCAAAAGTTACCATTGATGTACTTTTGTGGAGGGGTGGTCAATAGACTATGAAAGGAGTGATTGGATTTTGGTGTGGATCTATGCACAATTACCTCCCCTACGTCGTAGTTATATGTCCACACCACATGATATCGCCAAAAGTTCATGTCTATCCACACAATATCTCCAAAAGTTCTTGAATTTCAATGAAATTTTGTGGAAGGGTGGGCAATAGGCAACGAAAGAAGACATGACATTTTGGAGCAGATCCATGCACAATTATCTCCTCTACATCGTAGTTATCTGTCCACACTACAATGCGAATCCTCATTAAAACGAACCCTGTTAAACCAGATATCAGATAAAACAGGCAAAATCTGAGTTAAGAGCAGGGTTGCCAGATTTATTTCCTCAAAATCGAACTCCGATTTTCAAAAAATCAGACAAACCCGGACATTAACAGCGGCGCCCCCTATTGTAAACTTTTACCTAAGATTAAATTATGCACAATTAACCATTCCACATAACCGCACAGTATTGTAAATCCAAGGGGTTATTGTTGACTGTTAATATAACGTTGTTTCACAAATCCTGCATCTGGACTCAAGATTTATTAACGGTCAATTTCATTCTTCTTCGGTCATAATCGGAAACTTTCATTCAGAGAATCACCCTTTTTTAAAACAAATAGACAATATATCTTTTAGAAATTGAAAAATTAAAATGAAAATTAAGTGCACCAATTATTTTTTTGCGACTTAAACAATGAAGACATTTTCCAGGAAAATTCTGGCTATTTTGATACTAATGTGTTCTTGCAATGAGGTCGTAGTTTTTGTAATTTGAATGTATCAATCTTTCTATCTTTCTGCTTTTAGACAAAATGAAAATGAATAATTTAAATATAATTAATGAACCTAAATTATCGTTTTCTGAAGGATGGTTTCTATACAGAGCTTTTGGTTTTGGAAATATCAATCTGAATTTATGTGGGGACTTAACCCATAAGTACCCAGACCCATTTTTACTTCAAGGAACATTATGTGGGATTCTGGGTAGGCAAACTGACACACAGTCATGTGACTGCACCAGGATGTTCATGAGATGTCATTAGAGAACGTTTATTCTGATCACACTTTTTGAAAGTTGTTTTTTTTATCTTGCCGCATTTTCTGATCAAACATTTTTTAAGGGTTGTTTTTTACCTGACCGCATATTCTGATCACACGTTTTTAAAAAACATTTTTCGACTTTTGGTGGTCAAGAGGGAGAGGTTACCTTTTTTTCTCTTTTAAGGGTCAAAACTCAGGGGGAATTTTTTCCCCTTTTAGAGTTCAAAAGTGAGGAGGAAACTATTTTTTCTCTTTTATGGGTCAAGAATAAGGGGAAATGTTTTTCCTTTTTAGGGGTCAAAGGGGAAGGAAATTCTTTTCCCTTTTAGGAGTCAAAAGTGAGGGAAACTTTATTCGTTTTTAGGGGTCTTTTCCCTAAAATAGAAAAAAGTTTCCTCTCAATTTTGACACAGAGAGGAAACTTTTTTCTATTTTACACTTCATGAGTTAAAATCAACAATAAAATAGAATATTATATAAGAGACTGTGCAGATCAATTAAGTTGTATATGACACTGGTATCACAGTGGGTTCTTATGGATTAAATCAGACATAATTCAGACAATTTTGGATGTCCAATTCATCTAACTTTTAATTGGAAATACAAGGCTAAAAACGGATACAATGTCCGAAATCGGACGCATCTGGCAACCCTGGAGAGTGACCATCTGTGTCGGCTATAGAGGACAGAGTGTTTATTTCTGGAAGTGACCGCTAGATTAGTAACTGGACAGCTTCAAAATTACTACTACAATTACTTTTCCATATTTAGAAGTAAACAAACTTATAATGGTTTAGGGATTTTCAGAGGAGTCAGATCTTAATTAATTCGACCTGAACTAATTAGCCTTGGTAAATGTTAAATAATTTCACAAAATATACATATGTTTTATATAGTTATATGATGTATCATGTTCAGTGTGTACAGTGTATATACTTTCCAATATCCTATACGTATACAGTATTAATCCCTACCATTGGTTAACTTGGATAATTGGCTAAAACAAACACCCTTCCCCCCTATTAGTCCGTTTTAACGAGGGTTCACTGTATCTTCAAAAGTTCTCTGTCTCTCCAGATGATAAATTCAAAGATTTTGAATGGATTTCAATGAAATTTTGTGGAAGCATGGGCAATAGGCTATGAAAGAAGTCATAACATTTTGGAGTGGCTCCATGCACTAATTATCACCCCTACATCCTTGCTAACTGTCCACAACCACCAGATATCTCCAAAAGCTCTCTAGATGGTACCAAAATCTGGATTGTCCCCCATGACTATTAATGTGTGTATGTATATGTGTATGGGGGGGGGGCTCTCAGTCCTTGTGTTAGCACTCTGTCAACATGGGGTCTTTACAGTATCAATCATATTGATGAGAAATAAACCACATAGGGGCCTGGGGAGGGGGCTTGGGCCTCCAACATTTAGTGAGAAATGTTAGTAGAAATGTAGTAGGTGAACTACTAATCATAAAGTTTTTGAGGGGCCCCCTCCATTGGGAACCTGGGGGCAATTTAAAATCACCCCATCCCCTCCCTCAGCTATACCCCTGAATGCACAGTGCAAGAAGAGAAACAATCTAAAAAAAATGCTTAACATCACAATTATCAAAGTAGTTCTCTTGTAACTGTGCAAAAACACTTCCAAATCTGAATGATATACAGCGTGGGGGAAAAGAAACTCCCTATTGGAAACAACTTTATTATTTATTTGTTGATTGTAGTCAAACTAGTTTTACTTTGAACCATATAATGGTAGAATTTGACGGCTCTCTTAAAATTTAACTTAGGCACCGAAGTTGGACACCATTTTATGTAAGCATTTCGGTATGGACTCGATAGACCTTAGCAGGGAGTTTGGCGGTATGTTGGCCATAACATTTCGATTGCACTCCTCCAGTTGATCCAGAATTTGAGTTTTGGTCTGGTACATGTCCTCCTTCGCATACTCCCACAGGAAGAAGTCAAGAAAATAAATTGACTGAAATTCCCGTCCTCCACAGTTAATGGATTTTAAGCTCTTCTGGGGATGTATCTGTGATAGGACATGAGTTGGTTGGGCATAAGTCAACATATGACTGTATTCCGATTTTGTTTATTATTTTGAATTGTCACCTTCCCACTCGTACTCAGCACAAACTTTAGAAACATCATAAAACACTGCTTTCATTTATTGAGAGCAATTTTTTTTTTTTTAAACTGTTTTTATAAATAACAAGAATCTTAGGTTGTATCTGTTTGGTCAAGAAATCTCTTTTAATTACTGAGCAGGCCAAGCAGTGACAGATCTTAAATCTTTGCAAATAATATACTCTGCTAAACTCATTACATTCCGACTGTCTTCCATTGGATTTTTCCTCCCACCACCTTTGCCTCCTCCTTTCTCTTTCTTCTGCTCTCCCTCATTCTTTCTTCTGCTCTCCCTCCCTCTTTCTTCTGCTCTCCCTCATTCTTTCTTCTGCTCTCCCTCCCTCTTTCTTCTGCTCCCCCTCCCTCTTTCTTCTGCTCCCCCTCTCTCTTTCTTCTGCTCTCCCTCTCTCTTTCTTCTGCTCTCCCTCCCTCTTTCTTCTGCTCTCCCTCTTTCTTCTGCTCTCCCTCATTCTTTTCTCTCCTGTTAGAAACCGTCAACCAAAACTGTCAACGTAAGTTTCTTCAGTTTCTTCAGGATGCATACACCAAACACCATTATCAGG
Organism: Architeuthis dux; assembly: GCA_006491835.1. NCBI lineage: Eukaryota > Metazoa > Mollusca > Cephalopoda > Oegopsida > Architeuthidae > Architeuthis > Architeuthis dux. The sequence goes on along the minus strand of VCCN01002209.1, from coordinate 317,345 downwards.
GGAAGTAATTGTGCATTGATCCGCCCCCAAATTTAATCACTTCTTTCATGGCCCATTGCCCACCCTTCCAAAAAAAATTAATTGAAATTCATTGAGAACTTTTGGAGATATTGTGTGAACAGACATGAAACTTTGGCTATATTATGTGGTGTAGACATATAAATACAACGTAGGGGAGGTAATTTTGCATGGATCCGCCCCAAAATGTAACCACTTCTTCCATAGCCTATTGTCCAGCCTTCCACAGAAATTCATTGAGAACTGTTACGCCGCCATTTATAGGGTTTGTATCTTGTCTTAGACACGCATATCTCTCCTGCACATTGAACTTTTTCCGGGTCAAAACCTATTTTTACTGGACTGTATCATAACTCATTACATTAGGCTTATTTTGAGTCTATTAGATACCGTGAAACAAAGCTTTCTTCAGTTTTAAAGTTGTTCTGGCTGGCTATGTATCACGCATACAGGCCACACCAATGGAGCTTAGAGGGTTGAAATTTTAAACATTTACTCCTTATTATGTCTAGAAAAAACTTCTTTTTTTTTTAAAATTCCCTCCGTAAATAGGTTTTTAGTGGGGGGTTCAATTTGCAATGTAAGTTTATGCTAAATTGATCGCTTAGTTTATATCCAGCAGCTTTCACACTTGTTTTTTTTGAAAATCTGAACTTTTTTAGTGATCACTGCCCAACAAAACGCGAGACAAGTAACTTATTCATTGATCTCCCCCTTTTCCCATTTTTTAATTGATCACCCCCAATATGACATGCTGCCAAAAGACATTGGTCACATGACGGTTTCTAGTGAGTGACTAACAAGATCTGTTAAGCTTTACTTTTGAAAAATGTAATGTATGTATGTGGTCCTTAAGTGGGAGTTGCATGCACCCCCAGGTGATGCATGAGACAAATCAACTAGGAAGAATTAACTGAGATCATATCTACCCTAGCATGGACAGTAGAATAAGAATAATCTACCCCAGGTGCAGGGCTCCAGACTAACTTTTTCCCGAAAAACAATTCACTCCTGTTTGTCAGTCCACACAATATCTCTAAAAGTTCTCAATGAATTCCAATGACATTTTCGGGCAGATCAACCAATTTTCATTCATTTCTTAGTGTACATCATTGGCAGAGTTATGCACTCTGAGTGATTTCTAGTTTTATGCATAGGAGTTGGGTTTTTATTGAGAGTAAAGTGCGTTTCATTTGGCATTTGCACTTGTTCAAATTTAAAGATTTTCTAAATGAAATTTGTTTTGAAACTTTTACATTTAAATGTAAATTTATGTATATAAATGGAATGAATTAGCATTGCTGAAAATATTTTAGTCTTCAGTGTTTTGGGGTAAAAATTTCAAATGGTCAAAGGAGACGAATGTCAACTTTCAGCCACAAATACGAATCTGGTTTATAAGAGGTGACAATCGGGGTTCCAGACTAATTTCTTTCATCACTGTCCCAAAAATAATTTTAACCGTCCTGAAAAAAAATTGTTTTTTTTTTTTTTAAATCCCTTTAAAAAAAAAAAATAGATATCTTCCCAGGCATGTCTATGGGACAGAAGTGATTTTTTTGAAAATCAATTCCATCCCAGAGGCATCCCAGGGAAGATATCTGTTCGTCCTGAACACATTTTTACCATCCTCAGGACGACAGGACAATGTTAATTTCAAGACCTGCCCAGGTGGATTGAATAATGAGTTCAATTCAAAATTATGAGAAGGTTATTGAATGCAACAGATACCTGAAGATGGAAGCTACAATGGCTGAAACATTATGACTATAACAATCAAGATGAGGACATTAGTCTGAACAGATTAATATATAACAATGATTATTCCTCATCTCAAAAATTAAAACAGAAACAAACCAATTGTTCGACCATAGTGTCTGTCAAGAATTTGAAAATCTGTTCTTCTGGGAATTTCAAAACAAATGTTTTATTCAATTCACGGGCGTAGAATGTTCTCATTCTGCTGTCCATGCAAGAGGGGTATATCCTGTATCTGTATTCTTCCTAGTTAATTCATCCTTGATATGTCATTTATCTGCCCCCACCACTGAACCAGAGTATATGACTTCAATCCCTAGTAACCTACCTGCCTGGTGGTGGTGAGTTCAATCCCTAGGTTGGGTAGTGCAAAAAAATGATATACTCTGGTTCAGTGGAAGAGGCAGACAAGCGACATTGTAAGGACAACTTAACTAGGAAGAATTAACCGATAGGATATATCCTCTGGCATGGACAGCGAAATGAAAACATTCTACACCTGTGGATTGAATAAAGGGTTCAGTTCAAAATTCCTGGAAGCTTTACCAATTACGGCAGATACCTGAAGAAGGCTGAAGCATACAACAGCCAAAACGTTGTGACTATAACAACTAGGATGAGGATTCTAGTCTGATTAAATCAGTGTATAATAATGCCTTTAAGGATATTTGTTAATCCATTTATAAACAAAAATAATGACAATTGCAATAATAAATTGAGTGAAATCACTTTTTTCTAGCTTAATTAAATTTACTGAAATATTGTATCATACATATAGTGGTCGACAGATATCATATCATACATATAGTAGTCGACTGATATGGGTTTTAGCCGATGCTGATATTTAGAGAGCAGGGTGGCCGATAGATGATATATAAGGTTTATATGTTTTATTTTATTTTGCATCTAAAATAATGAAATTTGCCTGATGCCGGTGTGAGCAACTGCTAAACGGGCAGCCTAAATCGTAAATGTGAATAAAGAAACAAACTCTGTGCAGGGATCAAACCCGCATCCACCTTGGAAGCTACATTATATGCAGGTACTGCTCTACTGACTGAGCTAACGTTTTCTTTATTCACATTTACAATTTAGGCCGCCCATTTAGCAGTCACTCACACCAGTGCCGGGCAAATATAGGCTCTCAACTAATAAATGCCATTATAATTATCTAAAATAATGTATTATTCACTTGAACACAGAAAAATATTTGAAAATAAGAAATGTGCATTGTCTCTGTTTGGAAATGAAAAAGTTATGAAGTGTATATATTAGTTGTAAACACTTCAATGTTTACCCTTTATTATCTTCCCCTCCCCTCCTCTATGTTCTTTGCTTTGCTTCCAGTGACAACCAGCCGACAGTTAAAGAAGTATTCCTTTCTTTCTTAGGAAAGAAAGAAGACTAAGAACCAACACGACTGCCTTCGCCCCCGACCTGAGTGTATACATTAGTTATAAACACTGTATAGTCTACTTCAATGGTTTACCCTTTATTTTAATCCCCTCCCATACAGCTAAAGAAGCCTAAGCCTATCTTCCCTTCCTTTCTTTCGTAGGAAAGAAAGAAGACTAAGAACCAACACAACTGCCTCCGCTCTCCCCTCATACCCCCTGATTAAATTTGAGGGCGGATACATGCACAATTACTTCCCCTGACAATAGTGTTGGCAAAGGTATGCGCTCTCTGAGTGCTTTCTATTTTTTTTTGGGGGGGGGGAATAATTCCTAGTATGATCATGTCATTTAAATAATGATATTTCTTCCCATCAGTGATGGAACTGGGTTTCAGGAACTAGGTATATTGGACCTTTTTGCATTGGACCTTTTGTTCATTTGACGTTTTGACCTGTAACCATATGATAATGTCTCCATTAGTAGACAGTGAACATAGAAAAAATCTGGAAATTGAGGAGTAGATATATGCTGTACCCCCGCATACCCCCCTCTCCATTTCCACCACTTCTCCCTATAGATTATTTATTAAATGTCATCATTAAGTAAGCAGCGGTTTAGTACAGACCCTTACTATTATGATCCTAATGTAAGGATATGTTACCAAAACTATGTCACCATGACATCATCATGACATGTTTTAGTTTGCTGTCTGCTAGTGTTGATTTGATATAACTACACAGTAACTAGTTCTACTGCTGCTACTTTATGGGGTCAAAAGTGACAGGAAATTTTTTTTCCCTTTTCGGGGTCAAAAGTGAGGGGAAACATTGTTTCCTTTATGGGGTCAAAAGTGAAGGGAAACATTTTTGTTTCTCCCTTTTAAGGGCAAAAAAGAAAAACTAGCAGGATCGACACACTCCAGACGCCAGATTCAGCCAGTGAAATGTTCAAAGAGGTTACATAAATCATCAAGAGATATTTGTCACAATTTTAAACCATAACATAAATATGATTTACCCATAAAAAAGGAAAATAAAATAATAAAATAAAATAAAATAAAAAATAAAATGTATTGTCTATAGTAAATATCTTAGTAACTTCGAAACAACATCGAATTTCGGAAGAATGTCGCTTAATAACTTCGAAAGTTTGTTAGTTTAAAAAAAGGAAAAACAACTATAAACAATCTAAATGATTTATCGAATAAATAGTATTTAATGTTTTCGGAAGAAAATATCTTAGTAACTTCGAAATAACATCGATTAAATAGTTTTTAACGGAAGAAAATATATTAGTAACTTCGAAACAAATACAGAGTAGCGACACCAGTATTTTCTACTTTCAATCTCTATTTTCAATATCAACACGCAGACTTTGTTTAACTTGGTAACTAACACTGCTGACGTTTCAGTGACGTCACTGGTGTAAAGGCAAAATCCATCCTTTTAGATTTGCAAAAATGTGGGGTGCTTGTCAGTTATATGATCCGAAAAATCTTTATACCTATATTAATATTTGTATAAAATATAAAAATTTTATCTTTTCATTTAAAACAATTTTTGATAACTGCCCGATCTAATTTTAATTCAAGTGTTCTTGATGAATTAAAATAAAACAATTAAGTCCATTAAATGTATATAAAAACAGCTTTAACATTAAATGTAATTTACTTACATAATACGCCATGTGCATGTCTATATTTTTTTGTATGCAACATTTGTCTAGGGAGATAACTATTAAATGCTAATTATAGAATAGTCTCCCTTACTATTTAAAATGTTCTTTTGCAAATGCGTTAAAGATTCCAGGTTCATTCTGGCTGGAGATAAACAAGAAAGTGCAGAGCAACATAATGTTTTTACAATGCAATTACAAAATTATTTAAATACAGTCGTCATTTTTTGACGGCATGGGTAAACTTAAAACTAACTTATAATAATTTATTTTTAAGAATATTTTAAAATCAAACAATTACTTATTAATTTCCCTTCAACGATTTCCCTGCTTCCCATACACAAAAATGCCTGTAAACCAAATGCTTGTTGGTGTTTCAAATCCAAAAAGGACATTTTGTACTAATTTACATATTCATAAATTAAATAAATTTTTCCCCGATCGTTTCTTCTAGTGAAACTTTTGGATTTAAAACAAATTGAAAATCGTACTTAATTTTTAAAAACTTTTTACTTTGATTATATTTTACCATTGACAAATTTAACAGCATTTTATTCATAACTTTTACTTTTCAATAAAAAATGTTATAAAGAATGGATAATGTTTTTGTTTTCTTTTTTAATAAATTTCTTTGGTGATTAGCGCTCCCTCCATATTGTTTTTATTAACATATCAATCCAGGTGGAATTATATTCACAGTGGAACTTATTCACTTTGCACCGTTTGTCTTTATTTAGTTTAGTTTATAATAAACATATAAAATGATTGACAATGGAGAAAAATTATTATTCAATTTTAGATTTTTTTTATAAGTGCCAAGTTAGTTTACAAGAAAAATAGACTAGTCTGATTCCATATATCGGTGTTATAGTACATTTTCGGGGGGAAAATGTCGATTTTTGGTAGCTTTTACAAAACAATAAAAAAAAATAATGGATTGTTTTATTTTAACTTGTTCAGTTTATTTTATGTCTTTGATAATGAATTATTTGCTGTATCGCATTGATCGGGATAAAATGTTGAATTTTAAGGTTTAATTTCAAGATGGAATTAAACAATAAATTATACTTAAAGCTTCCTTCATTCCCTCAATCAATCATATTCATATTTTAAAAGTATCTTTATACTTTCTCTTCATTTTCTGTTTTTTTTAAAATGGCTGATTTAAAATTTGATTAAATCGTGATGTTTTTGTTTGTAATTTTAGTAAAAACTATTTTTTTTTAGGTGAAATTTTGAAAAACAAAATGGATAAATCAGTTATTTCCGTAGTTTATGTGGATCCTGATGTTGGGGGAGAAGGGGTGGGGTGAATAAAAGCAAAGTTGATGAGGGGCATAAGCGATCGATTTTCAAGATGGCATGGCGTCAGACATTGACTCAAAAAGCGCCACAAAATATCAATAGCATTAATTAAACAGAAATCAGCCAATCATGTTGCATAGTTTTCTCTTTTATTACCTTTTTATTAGAGAATCTGATAATCGTACATATCTCTAGGTAAATTCATTCATCAGACTGGACTCTCACCAATAACGCTTTTTACACCATTATTACACCCAAAATGTTTCTTAAAATCATTAGATATTTATTCGCCTCCTCGCGAAGGCGGAATGTGGTGTGACACAAAATTGAGTTTAATGTGGGGGCCCACATGGGGGGGGACAAAAATTGCCAAATCCCCGCGAATAGTGTCAGAATTCACGAAGGTTTCCGGACAGACGACCCACGACCAATATGTTGCCGACTCAAAAAATTGACAACGTATTTTCGCGTTAGTTTGACTGCCAAAAAGCGCTGAACTTTCAAAAAGAAATATGCAAAAATGGCCAAAAACCGCCAAAAAGACACTGATAATGACCCAATATGCTTAAGTGCAAACGCGCTAATTTCGCGCTTTTTGCACTGCTAAAACAAGAAAAATGCTGAATCGGCAAAACTACCCACGACCCTCCCCATTTTAGTGCAATGGGGAGGTGCTGCCCTGGTGCAACTGGCCCTGCAAGACTGGACGTTGTATACTTTTAGTTTTTTTGATGCCTCAGGACGAATCCTCAAATCATTATTTAATTCTTTCATGATGGCTAAAGGACATGTTTAACTTTGGAAATAACATGTATTTGAAAACAAAAAATTAAAATAACACTTTTTATTTTGTTTGGGCTATGAGTGTCTGATCAAAACCTTACATCAACCAGCAACCTATACTATTTTATTTGGTAGCTACTTTAAAAGAATTAAATAATAATTTAAGGCCAAAAAGCAACATTGTTGGAAGCTTTCTATGGTATTTTTATTTTGGCTTATTTTCAAATCCATTAAGGCACTTTTACTCTTTTTCTTTTATTCATTACACCCCAGAGAACCCTTTTATTTATTACACTCCAAGAAACCCTTTTATTTATTACACCCAAGGGAACCCCCCCTTTTTTTTATTACACCCCAGGGAACCCTTTTATTTATTACACCCCAGGGACCCCCCTTTCTTTATTACACCCCAGTGAACCCCTTTTTTATTACACCCCAGTGAACCCTTTTTTATTACACCTCAGGGAACCCTTTTATTTATTACACCCCAGGAAACCCTTTTTTTATTACACCCCAGGAAACCCTTTTTTTCAGCTCAGAATAGAAGGAATTAGGAATCCATGGTGAACAACTGTGTTTACGTCATCCCCTGTAAATGTGGTATTGTCTATACCGGAGAAACAAGCTGCACCCTCAAGGTCAGACTTGATGAACACAAGAAAGCGATAATCAGGGGCGAGATAGATAAATCGGCTATGGCTGACCACATCTGGAAAGAGAACGGCGAGCATCTTCCTCTTTGGGAGGAAGTCCAGATTATTGACAGAGAACGATGTTGGAAACAGAGAAAAATCAAAGAGGCAGCTCACATCAAAATGTTGGCTAAATGCATTAGCCAGACAAGTGCGGATTTCAACCCGATGTGGCTTCCACTTTTCAACAAATCTAAACCCGACAAGACAAAGACATGTGCTATATGGGTTACCCCCTTTAAACATAACTTCTGTTTAACCCATCACACTCGGATTTTACACCTGAAGAAGACCGAAGAATGGATCGGCCAAAACGTTGTGTTTACAACACAAATAACAAGAAGGTTTTCAATTGTCCAAAGAACCATTTGAATAAAAAAAATCTTAAAAGTATAAAGGTTCCCAGCAGAAAACGGTTGACAGAGAGAGAGAGAGAGCAAGAGAGAGAGAGAGAGAGAGAGAGAGATGGGCCAGAGAGTTTTTATCTCTCACAACCAATATAAGAATGAATCAGCCGAAACATTGTGTTTACAACACAAATAACAAGGTGTTCAATCGTCCGAAGAACCATTTGAATATATTATTATCATAATTCAGTATCATGTTTCAGTAAATAGAAAATAAATACTTATATTATAATCTAAAATGTGTATCAACAAGTTGTATTTCATGTATTTTTATTTCTTGTACAAATGTCAGCTGACCCCCTTCTGAGCCCCAGGTATTTATCGGCCCCCAGAGATCGGATATCGACCACTTCTGAGACCCTTGGTTTAAATCCATAACTGTGACATACATTGAATTGAAACTATTTCCCTCAACTCCACATACACCTTTCAATTGTTCCTTCTACTTCATTCCCAAACATACATACATTCAAATATGCAGTACAGTAACAAGAGGTAATGTCCCCACCACCACCACCACCACCACCACACACGCTCGCACGCTCGCACACACATCTATATCAGGGCCCACATACAGATGAATCCAGGTCAAAAGGCATTAGTTCAAAAAGCATCGGTCAAAATGCGGACGACTGCAAGTTACAATATTGAACGGTCAAAAGGCATCAATTGAGAATATCAACCCTGTACTACGAATATCTTAACTGAATTTGTATTAATTAATAATTCAAATAACATTTTTCTTTTTGTCAATTTAAATGAGTAAAGGTTTTATTGTGATTTTATTTTTTATTTCGTACCATATGACACAGGAGGAGGAAGAATAGAATAAGTAATAATTTAAATTTCTTTTAATTTATATTAATAAAATAATTTCAGTAATACTTTTACAATGAAATAAGCTACATGTTTTTACAACTAATTCGACTCCAAAGGTCATAGATAATCTCTAAAAAGTATAATTTTTAATTAAATGTATAATTATGGTGGATGTGGTTAGACAATGTGGAAAAGAAAGAATGAGAAAAGCGTGTTACATCTCAAACATGCATTTTGAATGAGACTAGATGTGTTTTGTGTATTATATTCCAAAGGAGAGCTTTTGGGCATATAATACACAAAACACATCTAGTCTCATTCATTGCACACCACATGGATGACCGCAGGACTCTGCTATGTTCAATTTTCTTCTGAAGACGTTGCTCGCAGCAACAAAATGCATAAAGATTTATCTTTGTGATAATAAACATGTTTGAGATGTAACACGCTTTTTTCATTCTTTCTTTTCCACGTTGTCTAACCACATCAACCATTCTGTCGGATTCCCTCACATCCATACAACAAACATGTATAATTATACAACAAAGTCATGGAGCCGAATTAGTTGTAAAAAATACAGGTTATTTCATTATAAAAGTATTACTGAAGTTATTTTATGATGTGACCAATGTCTTTTGAGCAGCATGCTGTGTTGGGTGTGATCAATTAAAACATTGAATGCTGCCGGATGCAAACTAAGTGATCAATTTAGGATAAACTTACTTTGCAAATTGACCCCACCCCCCACTAAAAACCTATGTATGAAGGGTGGAGGAAGTTTTAAAAAATCGTATTTTCTAGATATAGTAAGGAGTAAATGTTTAACTTTTCAACTCCATTGGTGTGGTGATACGTATATATACATAGCCAGCCAGACCAACTTGAACACTGAAGAAA
>VCCN01002209.1:212469-223549 GCA_006491835.1 Architeuthis dux | reverse complement strand
TCTACCTTCCCTAAAACACACACCCTCACGAGGGAGTACAAAAAAAAAATCTTGCATGATGAGCTGCATAACGGGTCCAGAGAATTTTACATTGACTCCCAAGATCTTTGCATTAACGCCTGAACTGTATAGTCCTGTCTTGTGTTGGTTGGAAGTACACAATCTGGAATTCCATCTCTGAAATAGAATCCATAAGTAAACTAATCTCATCTTTATACTTACAGCTGTTGGTAAGATCTCAAAAAAGGATAAAGAAAGAGGGGATTTAAACAAAAAAAAGCAGTACAGTACCGGACCATTTATCCAGCAAGGTTTGGACCGGTGGTTACCTGGATTTATGGACCTAGTTTTAATATGTACTTCCATTTTAATCCTAGTACAAATCAGGCCATGAAAAGGGAAAAACAAAACTGTATTTAAAAGATACAAATTAATCCACTTCTAAAGCAGGATCTGTTTGATCTTTAATTCACTTGAAATTTTTTTAAATATAAAATATACCAAAAAAAAAAAAGTAAAGCTATAACCTGTACAAATTAATCCACTTGAAAAACACGGTCTGTTTAATTAATATTAATCTACTAATCTTCTTCTGAAGACAATTCAACCAGGCCACGAAAATTAAAACGGCCGAGAGGTGAACTACTATCCCACCAGCTTCAAAATGGCCAGTTTTCTAGTAATTCCGATAAATGGTCCGAGACTGTACAAAGGAAAGAAGGAAAAAAAAAAATAGTGGGGGAGAGAAAAGCAGCATCAGCAGCAACAATGTCTACATTCTCTTGTAATTTTTTTTTTTTTTTTTTTTTTTTTTTTTTCCCCCCTTTTGTTCATAATGAAAGCTTCTTGTCAGAATTCCAACAAAAACTGACATTTCTTTATCTCTCCTTGTTTAAAAAAAAAAAGAAGAAAAAAAGATTTGTAATTTAAATATCCTTTATTTTTTAATTTTTAAAACTTTTCATCCCCTTGAAAAAAAACAAAAAAAAAAAACATTTCATATTGTTTACTTATTCGTAAATTCTTCCATGATGATGAAAAGAAATTTCATGCCATTGAAATTTAATGATTGAAATCAAATCAGTTCTCCAAAAAAACAAAACAATTGTCATTTTATCAATGGAATGAGTAAAAGAACAAAAAACCAATTCTTGTGTCTGCCTATATTTTTTTTAAATTTTTTTTTTTCCCTCTCTCTCTCTCTCTCTCTTTTCCTTCTCCTCGTCATTAAAGGCAAACTCTCTGGTTAGCATTTCTTTTCAGTACCAAGGTTGCCAGCTTGAGCTACAAGGAGATAATCTGAGCTTTATCTTCAGACTTACCAACACAGGCATTGGAATAGGTGTCTAATTTGGAAATCGACCGAGTGTGGAGGCAGAGGTTTGATGCCAGCCTCTTGGGGCTCTCCCAATGCCTGAGTTGGATAAGTTTCAGATAAAACTCTGATTACCTCCCCTTGCAACCCGGTTTGGTACATGTAAATGATTTAATATTTGCTTCTAGCAAAATATTTTTCTACACATTTAAAAAGATTTTTTATAAAAGGTTTTGAAATTCAATTCGTTTCGCATAGAGAAATCAATGTGTGCTTTTATAAAATCGCAAGCCCATTGACATAAACTACATTTCAGATTTTTGCTGCTTGCGATTATCATAGCTGATAACCATAATGTCTTGAGATATAAGTAATAAAATTTGGGGAAAAAATCAAACTGGAATTTGTCCATGTGCAGATGAAGTAGTACAGCCATTCTCAACAGGGTCCTGGCACATTTCGAGGGGGGGGGGCATAGACTGGAATAGTAATAAATGAATTGAAGCATCTACCGCAGAACAGGTGAACTAACCAAAACTTTGCTCATTTTAAAAAAAAAAAAAAAATGTTTGGCGACTTTAAAAGTCACATACTAACTACATTTTTTTTGGATTGATTTTCATAAAAATTTGTATGATACCTCAGTATATTGAGTAGAACATGACTATAATATTGTGGTTTTTTTTTGGTTTTTTTTTTTTTAAACATATATCACAAATCATGCATTAGCAACCACATATTCCTAAAATATGTAAATATCAATAAAAATAAGTGAAACTGAAATTGGAAGCTTTGGTGCTTGTCTGATGTGATATAAAAAAAAAAAAAAAGTAATAAACACAACAGAAACGCACGCAACAATGGCTGGCTGAGTGAAGGGAGGCGTGGCTGGGTGGGGAAGGAATCCAGTGATCCCATTGGCTATGGTCTCTCACCTCTGTGGTCGCTTTGCCTCTTTTACTGTATGAAAAATTCACAGGCCTTTGCACGTGGTGAAAAATCGCATTGTTTAATGGCAAAACAGTGAGTATTAGAGGCGAACTGTAAACTTGCTTATTATACCACCAGATAGTGCAGGGATGACTGAATACTTTACCATAGAAAACACATTTTCGGAATCATGAGTTCACCTCTCCTACAGTCGGGTTGCCAGATTAGTTTTCTCAAACTTGGACACGAGTGTTAAAAAATCAGATTAGGTCAACCTTTCTCCAAATCAATCAAAATAGTACAGAAAAGAAATTGATGGCTAAAAATAGTTAATAGTGGCTAGAAGTAGCTGGATTAGTATCACACATATGAAAATAAATAGCTAAAAGTGGCTAGAACCGATATCTAAAAACAACAAAATATCTAAATTTAGATATAAAATATCAAAGTTGGCAACACTGAGTGGGGCCTTTAAGATCGATATCCAAAATTGTCTTATTTAACATTTTTTTTAAATGGACATACGTGGCGAAAACAGCCACAATGTCCAATATCGGGCAACCTTGCCTATGGTAGATGTCTCAATTCATCTGTTCATGTTGTATCCCTGTTTGACAGGAGGCCCTGAAAACAGCTCGGGGGGTGGGGGTGCCCGGACCCCAAAAACTGGTTGAGGATGGCTGAACTAGTAGATCCTTGAGTATATAGATGGATGCTGCAAAACCTAATATTTCAGATGTCATTAAAATAAACTTTGACCTTTTTTAAATTTTGGATTCATATCATTAAAACTTGTGATAATTTCTGAGCTACAGTGATGTACCAAACAAATATGGTTCAATCTATATTATTGGATGAAGGAGTGTAACAAAAACAGCTAGGAGTAAACTAGTCTCCCTCTGGCAATGAGGGTGTGAGTTCAATTCTCACTGAAGGCTTGCTCTTTATTTCTGATTGCACTGTTATTTGTTGCCATAGAAACAGTAGCCCGAATTAATAACTTGTATAAAAACAACTAAAATTAGGATGAAGATAAAAACTAGTTAAATTTAATAAAAGTGGTGAAGTATGGTTGTAGTTTTATTAAACTACAATCAGCAACAATGATAATGGTAACCTAGCAATTTCTTATTTTCTATCATCGCTATACAACACAGTGGTAGATGCCTACATCTGTTCCGCAATACATGTGTACGTCATCCAAGGATTACCAGGAAGGATATTATTAAAGTGGAGAAGATCTCGGAGGTATGTCACCTGCCTTACACAGACTGTTTAAAATATCAAGCAGACCATATCGAAACATTATAAAGTAATGAATGATAAAACGAGAGCTGCTGTTCACCAGGCAAGAGATAATTGGATGCTTGAGAAAAGGCACAGGCTGTGACAGTGAGGCACAACTTTTTCAGTAATAAATGATTGGAACAGCTTACTGCTGGGTGCGGTCTCAGTGTTAATTATTTCAAACAATATATGGCAGAATGTTAATATGAGGGGATTTATATGGACCAGCTTAGGGCCCCCAGCCCAATATATTCAGATATCTAATTGATGAAGATAATTATGAACAGAAGGCTGCTTAGATTTTGAAGCTCTATTTTAAAAATCAATGTATTTTTCAAGTAATCCACAGACTTGGGATAGGTCTATTATACACCTATGAACTGGCAACAAATAATTGATGGGGATAATTGGTTTATTTACAATTTCTGTAATCTTAAAGCTAGCTTTTTGTAGCATTCTTCGAAAAAAAAAATAAGGAACACATATTAGCAAATTATTCCGACGGCCCTGCCCCATAACTAAGATTTTAATGTAGATGTAATCAAATGTGGCTCACAGCATGTCTTGTAGTTCTCTATAGAAGTTGTCCTTGTCCTCTTTAGTGACTGACTATGTTTGAACTATGTTAATTCTTGCATGACGTATTTGCAGTGATGTGGATTGCCCAGAAGAACCCTCCATTACTGTAGGATCTCGGAAGTAGAGGCTAAACCCGGATAGTAGCTAGGAGCCTAGCCACAGATTACGATGAATGGCTAAAAGTTGTTACCCAACATCCTGACTAGAAGGACCTAATTGCTGAATCGTACACAAAATTATTGATTTCAAGATTAATTAAAGCTTTTTTGTGCTTACAACTACGGAAGCTATTATCTTTCCGTCTTGGTTTCTTCTATTTAAAACCAAAGCTTGTGTATGGGCTTTGTCCTCAAATAACCAGTGTTATCTATCATCTTAGAAGAGAGGGGAGATAACAATGGTTATCTTCCATAATATTATTCCTACCTGTATTTTGGAAAATTACTTGATGACGTAGCTAGCCACACAGACGATACCATTTACAGCCACCCATGTAAAATTTATACATGGGGAGTATATTATTTTAGAATATTTACTTTATTATCAATAAAAAGAAAATATCATTTAAAAGTGGCCAGTTTTCTGGAAGCCAGATAAATGGTCCGGTACTGTGCTAATATTTAATGCGAGCCAGAAATAATTTTTAATTTTTGACTAGTATTTCTTTTATCTTATTCTATTGCTTACTTTTATCACAACTCTCAGATGATTTTTGCTGAAGACTAGAGATAGTTACTCCTTGGTTTAAAGTGCCTAAATTGATGAAACGACTCAACTTTACAAATGTATAATTATTTCATGACAACAACCAGTGTTACTTCTAACCTGAAATTTTCATGTCAGGCACAAATTTTGAAAGTTTCAGATAAAGAAGGAAAAAAAAGTGTTCAATAATAAAACTGACCGAGAACAAGCAATCGTCATATCACTCTTGCTTTAAATAGCTTTTATTTGATTGCAGGATTATGCAAATATAATAATTATCATATTTATTACCGAATTTCCTGCCACATAAGACGCGGTTTTTCTTTTTTTCCTTAAAAAAAAAAAAAGTCTAAAAAACCGCCTGCGTCTTATGACGCGAAGGTAGGTTTGCGGAAGTCTAAGAGTTTGGCTAAACTTGTGTGTATGACATCCCTTTTTGACAAACGTCTCCTGTCGATCTCAGATTGAAATATATATATATATAATATGATTAAAAAGTGATTTTGGTTTATATCCATACCCTGAAGTATAATTACAACCATAAATCTTGAACGTTGCGAAAACGCCACCATTCGATCAGCAGGTGAACTTAAACTCTACATGGATGCTTGAGGCAGCTTACGCCACTTTCCAATACTGTTGTGATGGCGTACACCATTCAGTGTAAACAAAATGGTTTGTTCCATAAAACGTTCTAATTCTGAACACCTACCTTTATCTGAATTGAACTTTTGTGGGAAATTTGTGTATCATCAAGAACATATTTGAAGAAGGTAAGGAATAATGCCAACATGAGTTTAATAATTCACTGACATTTGGCAGTCAAAGTTTTGGGACAAGTTTCCACAGTAAATCTTGTATTTTTTTTTATTTTCCAATAATTTCTTTGCTATAAAGTGACATGCAGGAAATACATTAGTTAAGAACCTATATTGGTGTGAGCGAGCCTAAATTGTAAATGTGAATAAAGAAACAAACTGTGCGGGGATCGAACCCACGTCCACCCTGGAAGCTACCTTATACACAGGTACTGCACTACCAACTGAACTAACAAAGATCTTATGGTAGGCAGGAGTCTTAATCCTACTCTTTGTTGGCTTCTCTACTCTCGTTCGTATTTTAGGCACGAATATATTTTGGCTCTCGATGTTGACAGTATGAAATCAAATGATGGATGGTTTTATATCCGACAGAATAGGATAATTATAGATTAAAGATTATAATGTGTACAAAACGGTGCCTGATTGCTTTGTAGCCTTTTGGCTAAGATCAAAGTGTAGTATCTGTTCTTCGAAACCGACATGGCCTCAAAGTTCGGAGAAACACGGCCCTTTGGGGGTCCTGTGGCATGCTCGGGTATCGTCCTGGGAGAAGTTGCGCAGGATATCTTGGCTGTGGCTAGGATCAAAGTGGAGTATCTGCTCTTCGAAACGGCCATGGCCTCAAAGTTCAGAGAACCACGGACCTTCAGGGGTCCTTGTGGCATGCTCAGGTATCTCCGGATACCTGGAAGAAGTTGTACAGGATGTCTTGGCCAACTGGTCGTTTGGGATCTCCACCCCCTTGTCCCGATCCTTGTTGCATTTGTCTCAGTGGCAGGGATTTGTGATTCTCCCCCCTCAAGTCTCTAGTCATGGGTTCCCCCCCTCCCCCTACTGAATCCGGCACTAAATGACCCACCAAATGTTGATGTGCCGTTAAATAAAACAATCAATTAAAATGGTGCCTAAATTCTGCCAGTAGGCTGTCTACCAAGAATTCATCTTTGCTAATAAAGAATCAATACACGGAATAAATTATTTCTTTTATTATACAATTTTTGTTATGAATAGGTGACCTTTTGTTTTTGTGAACGTTATAAGTTCACTGCTGGGCAAAGGCCTTTCCCATCTCCTTCCATGACGACCTATCTTGTGCTAACCTCTGCCACGTCCTACTGGCAAACCTTTCTATCTCATCCCTGCATCTTGTGTCTGGTCTTTTCCTACTGCGTTTACTGTCCCATGGGCACCAATCGGTTAATCTTTTCCTCCCATCTATTGTCATCTCTTCTTGCTAGGTGACCAGCCCATCTCCATTTTTGCTGTTTAATAATTTATATAATATTCTTCTTCCCTCTGATCCATGTTGATCTTTTTCTATCTCTTAGAGTTATCCCTAGCATTGCTCTTTCCATGGCTCTCTGTACTATTCTAAGTTGGTTTTCAGCTTGTTTTGTCAATTTCCATGTTTCGCATCTGTAAGTGATGGCTGGTATTATGCAACCGTTGTATACTTTACGCTTTAGGCACATCAGCAAGGTGCTCTTCAGAATGTCTCTATTCATACCAAATGTTTTCCAACCTATCGTTATGCGTCATTTTATTTCGCAGTCATGGTCTTTCTCTAGCTTTATTACCGTTCTAGATGTATTCATCAACCTGTTCTAGAGCTTCTCGTATCTTTATGACCATTTTCGGGACTTTTTCGTTGAACATTACATTTGTCTTAGTTCTGTTCATCTTTAAGCCTACTTTTTTTACTTTCCCTATTTAGATCAGTTAGCATGTTTTGTAATTCTTCGGTTGCTTGTCGTCATGGAGATGTTATCTTAAGTATTCTCCATCTAAGGCACTACAAACGTAAACAATAAGGCAAGGAAATACTCTAAAACAACAGGAGAAATATGAAAATACAGACTAAAGAAGACGAAAACAAAAAAGCAGAATTTTTTAACTACCTATGTTGAGTGTAACTAAATTTCACATAAATTTTTTAAAACACATTTGTGTTCTGTTCAAAGTATATTTCTTACAATTGAACTTCTTGTTTATGTTGTTTACACCAGGCCTTCCCAAACCTTCTGAATCGCAACCCCCTTTTTTTAAAAGAAATTTGTCGCCATTTTTTTTCTGAGGAAACGTCACCCCTGAGACAATCCCTTCTTCTTTTAAGAAAAAGTCTTAAACTATGTATTATTTTTCAAATGGTTCCTCAGACGACTGTACTCCTTCTTGTTATTTGTGTTGTAAACACGATGTTTCAGCCAATCCATTCTTCGGCCTTCTTCAGGTGTAAAATCCGAGTGTGATGGGTTAAACGGAAGTTATGTTTAAAGTGAGTAACCCTTATGGCACATGGCCCAGGTTTTATTAATGGGTCATTAATAAAACCTGGGCCATGTGCCATAAGGGTTACTCACTTTAAACATAACTTCCGTTTAACCCATCACAAAATCTCAAAACGCTAGAAAATATCTTTACATATTATTTATTCTTTCAGAGGTACTAAATTGTATAGTTTTTTCAATTGCAAAATGGGTGATTCGAAATAAAACGAAATTATCCACATATATTTAACAAAAATAAATATGTAGTTTAGTTTTCTTTTAACAAAAATAATTAGGTAGGTTTTTTTTTTCGGTCAAGAATTCAAATAAATAAGAATCAGCAGCAGCTATTGAGTTTTAAAAGATCAAATTCAAAATCAACGTTGTTAATATAAAATATACGAAAAGATTGAGTTTTAAAAAATAATACAAAAATCCATTCCATCTTATTGAGTCTCAACAAGGTCATTAATCCAGTTTTAGACCAAAACTTAATATTATTACTGGATTAACAAATTTTTATTTAATATTATCCCATTTGAAATGTAGCTTTTCAGCCTTTTGGCAAAGAGCAAAGTGTTCTTATCAGCTTAATATCTGATACGTCCCTTGTGTGGGGACTTCGATATTAAACTGATTGGCACTACTATAATAGACTGAACCCTAACCCTTTGTGTGTTGTCAGGTTAGAAATGTATTAATGAATTAGCATCTACTTGAGTGCGGGTTAGGGTTCTTAACCTTGAAATAAATTAAATTGTTTCTTAAGTCATTAAACATTGGGGATATATCAGCTGATAACAGATACTACACTTTGCACTTAGCCAGAAGGTGTATTTCAAACGGAGTAAAATTCCAGGTAATTTAAATGTTTTTTTAACAAATGGTATACCAGGCTTTTGGTTTTCTTTACAAGCTTATTTAATACTAGTTTACCCTTGCTGTCAAAACATGAGAGCATATTTAAGTAATTTTGCAATTACATAAAAGCTTAGAATATGAAGAGAAGGTGTGAAGCTAATTCAATTGAGAAATTGTCACAGAATTCAAATATTATTGTGTACAATCATCTTTCTCTTACAAATGATGTAAGTCTTCTAAGGGAAGTAACTCGTGCGTAAAGAATTTGAAAGTTATTCCCCTTGGGTGTTACACTCATATAATATGTCAAGTGTATGTCTATATTTTTTAAGTAAACTAGCCTACCCATCCGTCAAAAAATGACAACAGTATTTAAATAATTTTGCAATTGCCTTGTACTTAAAAAAAAGTATGTTGCTATGCATTTTTTTGTTTATATTGAATCAAAATGAACCTGGATTTTTTTACACATTTTCAAAAATAATTAAATGACGGAGACTACTCTATAATTAGCATTTAATTTTAGCAGATAAATTCATTTTATTAAAGATAAATTCATTTTATTGTTTTATTAAAGATGAATTCATTTTATTGTTTTATTAAAGATAAATTCATTTTATTGTTGGGGTGATCAATTAAAAAAATTGTAAAAAGGGGTGAGCAATGAATAGGTTACTTCTCTCGCCTTTTGTTGGGCAGTGATTAAAACAAGCACGATTGCTGACAAATACAAACTAAGGGGGCAATTTAGCATAAACTTACATTATAAATTAAACCCACCACTAAAAATGTATTTATTTTTTTTTAAAAACTTTTTTCTAGACATAAGGAGTAAATGTTGAAATTTACAGCCCTCAAGCTCCATTGGTATGGCCTGTACACATGGTACATAGACAGATAGCCAGACTGAAGAAACCTATGTTGATAGTTTTGACTGACATATTTTACATTAAGCTATAACATTGTTAAACAAAAAGGCCTTTTCATGGTATGGTAATATTCAAACATTGACTTTTAAAAAAAATCTCTTTGAAACCATATATCAGAAATCCTCGTTTATTTAAAAGCTGAACCTTTTTTCCCCTTAACCAGATGTTGTAAGTTAAGATGGTGACGTTACCAAATATATCTATCCCTTTCAATATAAAGTAGCAGACCATTTATCTGGCAAGCTTGGGACCAAGGGTGGCCGTGATTACAGGATTTTGGGATCAAGGCTAAGTATATACTTGAAATATAGAATAAACAATGAAAAGTAAAAAACAGAATTGTATTTATCAGATACAAATTAATATACTTTTAAAACAGGGTCTGTTTGATCTTTATTAATTTGCTTAAAATATAAAATATACAATGAAAAATAAAGAACGAAACTGTTAAAACATAAATTGATCCACTTCAAAAACAAGATCTGTTTAATCCATATTAATCTACTAATCTTATCTGAAGACAATTCAACCACGCCACAAAAATTGAAAGAGCAGACGAGTGACGATCTACTAAGAAATCTGGAAGATTAAAAATTATCAATTATTCTGAAAGCCACATAAATGGTTGAGTACTGTACTTTTTCTTTATTAAGTGATTTCTATAACCTCTAAAGTTATCAAAAGATAAAAAATAAAATAAACTTCCTAATTAAACATGTTGATTTCATCACAAAAATAGTGCCAATAGATGCGACAAAAAAATAAGCAATTTAAGAAATAACTTGAATAAATTTGCAATATGGTAGGTGATTTTTTTTAAAAATTACTTTTATTTTTCATTTGGTAAAGATCTACATCTGTTAACCAAGTCGAAAAATAATAGAAACAATTTTTTTTCGTCAGTAATCTTTTGTACTTTTAATCCATTAGAATCCTAACAATCTTCCTAGAAGTTGCTAGTTTTTAGAAAAAATGTTTTTTAAAGTTTTACAAGGGGCGTTCTATTTACAATGAAACTATACGGTAAACTGGACTGTTACTTTCAGTCTATTGTGAGGATTCGAAGTATTCAGTTTCTTCCTTTGTGTGGCTTCTTTGAAACCCTCTCCCTGCCCGACACTCCCGTGCAGCTCCGTGTGACACCCACCAAAAAACATTAATGAAAGCATAGAAAAATCATCATTAAAATATCAAAGAAGCCTCACAAGGGAAGTAATGGAATATTTCGAAGCCTCACTTCCATACAACGGATGGAAAGTAATAGCCCCGTTTAATATACAGTTACATTGTAAATAGAACCTTCTCATAAAATCGTAAAAACATTTTTTCTAGAAACTAACAACAGATTAAAAGCACAACATATTACTGGCGAAAAGAAATTGTTTC
>VCCN01002209.1:194795-205958 GCA_006491835.1 Architeuthis dux | reverse complement strand
TTTTCCACACTCTTTGTTCATACCGGGAATCGAACCAGGGACCTTCTGTATGTGATGCAGACGTGCTAACAATTACACCATCCGAGCGGGGACACACTTGATAAACTGGTGATTATTACAAAAGACTTTTTTTGACATTTGTAATGTTGCCTTCATCTGGACAGAAACTCTCCAAATGCGTCAGACAGAAACAAATTCACTACGAATGTACTCTCTACTGTAGCCCCCCATTCACCATTGTCACTTTTTTGGTTTGTAGGTTTCTGTCACACTGTATAAATACCACCCCTACTCAACACTGTATATCTTGTGTATATATAAGTGAGAGTGTCTGTGTCTGTTTGTCTGTCACCCTATAGAAACCAAATTTAGCATGCATATTCAATGGACCTAGGGGAAGGTTTTGAGAAAGGTTTCTTTTAATGGTTTTAGAGGCGGGGAAGTTCTATTTACAATGTAACTATAATGCTAAATTGGACCTTTTCTTTCCGTTCAATATACATATACATATCTTATTTTATATTGAAATGGTTCTTCGGACGATTGAACTCCTTCTTGTTATTTGTGTCGTAAACACAACGTTTCAGCCTTCTTCAAGTGTAAAATCCGAGTGTGATGGGTTAAACAGAAATTATGTTTAAAGGGGGGTAGCCCTTATAGCGCATGGCCTGGGTGTTTCTGTGTCTTTGTCCTGTCGGGTTTAGATTTGTTGAGAAGTGGAAGCCACATCGGGTTGAAATCCGCGAAACGTCGTGTTTACAACACAAATAACAAGGAGTTCAATCGTCCGAAGAACCATTTCAATATTAATGACCCTTCTCAAAACTATAGAAAATATCTTATTTT
Organism: Architeuthis dux; assembly: GCA_006491835.1. NCBI lineage: Eukaryota > Metazoa > Mollusca > Cephalopoda > Oegopsida > Architeuthidae > Architeuthis > Architeuthis dux. The sequence goes on along the minus strand of VCCN01002209.1, from coordinate 205,112 downwards.
ATATGTTTATATATAATTCTTTAAGGAGGTCAAAAATGGAGATTCTAAGGGGTCAAAAGTGAAGGGAAAACTATTTTTTTACAAGTCTGAGAGCTTTAGTCTCTTTTTTGTTTTAACACCCTAAATATTTAACCTGGCGTAGACGGGTACTTCAACTAGTATACAAATAAAGAATTTACCAGTTAGCGAATAAGGAAAAGTGAAGGATTTCACAAGATACCATATTTCCGTGCATCAACAATGCTCCGACCTCTAGGACGCGCACACTAATTTGAAAAAACAAAAACAGAAATAGGATGGGCCAATAAAAGAAGTAACGTTCAGCTTATAGGATGCCTGGGTGGTATGGGGATTATTTCAATGATCACGACCATCACGAATATAATTATAAATTCAGAAAAGGCTATAAAATTAGGGGATTGAGAGCAACGTTCCCTCTAAGCTGTGCATGCACACAGATTTTGCAAACAGCACACAAAGGAAATTGATGTGTGAGCAAAAGATTAGTTTCTTAAAATAATGTAGGGTAATCTTTGCTTTGACATGCATAAACCTATGGCTGTGTTTAACCAGCATACAAAGGCTCCAAAAAGTAGAAATCTTTTTTATTACAAAGTATAATTAAACAACATATTCATCAGAAATTAACGCAATAATGGAAATAAACGCATGTCTCTTTATCAGATGATTGCTCACCACACCATGAACTCGTCAACAAGGTATAATGGAACCACATTGCATATGACATTACCAAACTGACAAGTTCATGGTGTGCAATCTGATAAAAACAGGCTTTTAATTTCATTATAGTGTTACTTTCTGATGAATATGTTGTTTAATTATACTTTGTAATAAAAATATTTATATATTTTGGAGCCTTTGTGTGACTTTTGGAGCCTCTCTCTGTGCTGGTTAAACACCGCCATAGATTTTATGTACACCAAAGCAAAGATTACCAATGTGCGTGTGGTGCACTTTTTCACAACATCCAATACAATACGTATAGCACTTTGGAGGGAAATAAATTGAGATGTCATTAATTTAATTGTAGAACATTTAAGTCATCCGAATAGCGTTAAAATTCAAATAATAAGTCGAATATTCAAAAAGAAATAGAAGAAAAAAATGTATTTTTCTAGTAATTTGTTGTGCTTTCAATCCATAAGACCTTCGTTATGTGCGCACAAAAGGTTAGTCATCTAAAATGATGTATTAATTTATAATTATACTTATAATTATAAGCAACTTTAATAATAATCTGTGAATTGAAGGGTGTTATTTTTATTATTTTTACTTTGACATATGCATAACATAAACATAAGATACTTCTTGATGTTTTATTTAATGGAACAACAAACTGAATAAAGTAGTTCAAAGTATAGAATAAAATCTTTACTAAATACGTTACTTCATAATGGGCAATCATACTTGTATTAGATTAAAACAGGCCAATACTGTTTTAATAGCCATGATAGATAGGCTGTGACTTTCAATTTCAAGTTCACATATTTTCGTCACTGGAAAAGAATTTGTACTGTTACAGTAAGATTGTGAAACAAGTAATCTTGTGAAATCCTTGAACCATTACTACACTGATTGTGAGACTAGGGATTTCATGAAATTACTGAAATGTTCAGGGATTTCACGAAATCACTAGTGTCACAATCTTACTGTAACAACACAATATACGATTATTGCGCACACTGATCAGAGGGAACATTAATTGGGAGTATCATGAGACAATTTATCCTCAAAGACATTCTATTTAGAAGCCGCTTGATCAATCCTGTCCTTCCTTAAAGGGGTGGGTGGTCACACACATGAAGTAGAAAAACCAGTTTTAGCATCCACAATTCACCTGAAAGCATCAAATTAATACAACTGACTGCGCCTAGAGAGAAATTCTTTTCCTTTACGTAAACACAGACAGTGTGTGTCTCTGCATGAGTAAGTGCTGCATACCTTTTCATCATTTAGAAACTCACATTTGGAAAAAACAAAAGAAGAGAAAATTATTACTAACTCATTCATCTATTCTAAAGATTTTACTTATATCCCTGTAACTCTGTGGTAAGTACATTTACATATATCAGCCTTCTGTTATCTACGTCTACTTATTTTATTTAAAATCTTTTTTCTTCTCACGAGAGCTCCCTATTTTCACCTCTACCAACTAAGTTGCTAGAGGTATATGCATATCTGTTTATTCTCATACACATTAACCAAAGTGTACAGTATACAGTTATTTTGGAGAGACTGTCCGTGATGCTGTCTTTTATCATTATTTATTTCGCTTATAAGGGCTACCCTCCTTTAAACAATATATTAATATTGAAATGGTTCTTCGGACATTTGAACTCCTTCTTGTTATTTGTGTTGTAAACACAACGTTTCGGCCGATCCATTCTTTGGCCTTCTTCAGGTGTAAAATCTGAGTGTTATGGGTTAAACAGAAATTATGTTTAAAGGAGGGTAGCCCTTATAAGCGCATGGACCTGGTGTTTCTGTGTCTTGTTTGGGTTTGTTGAGAAGTGGAAGCCACATCGGGTTGAAATCCGCGCTTGTCTGGCTAATGCATTTAGTCGACATTTTGATGTGAGCTGCCCATCACACTCAGATTTTACACCTGAAGAAGGCTGAAGAATGGATCGGCTGAAACGTCATGTTTACAACACAAATAACAAGAAGGAGTTCAACTGTCCGAAGAACCATTTCAATATTACTAAATTTATTACGAAAATATTTGAAAAAGAGCGCTATAGCGAATCAATGCTAAACGGGGCAGCATTAAACAGGGGTATTACTGTAATTAATTCAGCTGGAATCATTACACTCTAACATGTTACTGTTATTACTGTTATTCTTCTGATGATGATCATCATCATAATTGACTATGGAAGTCTGTCTTTGTAGATGCTGATATTTACATGTCATTGAAAACAGAATTGATGGCTCAATGTCTGTGTTATAGCACACAGGGCTCGAAATTAACGTTGTCCTGTCATCACGGGGATGGAAGTAATTTTTTTTTTTTTTTTGTAATTTTTTCCTGTTTTTTTTTAAAAATCACTTTCGTCCTGGAGACGTCAGGGTAAAAACAAAATTTTTGTTTTTAGTTTGGTGAGGATTATTTTTCGGGATGGTTTACATTTCCTTCGGGACGGTTAAAATTGTTTTTCGGGACGGTTCTGGGACGATAGTGAATAAAGTTAGTTTGGAGCCCTGATAGCACACATCCACACTGCTTTTAAATATAGATCTTGCAAAGAAAAATTAATATGTAGTGATGATCCTAATGGTCATTTTGAGTCTTGCAATGCTGGCTACTCACACTAACAACCCAGTTGTTATCAATAAATTGTGAATGTTTGAAAATGCAGCAGATAGATGTTTATAGAAATGTTGCAGCCCTACTGAGAAAATCCAGGTTGTGTGAATCAAAAGATGGGATACAAAGTGAGAAAGTCCATTGAGAATATTTAGTGGAAGAAGAGCAATAATTTTTCATGTGTGGAGTTCTTGAAAATTAAGGATAATCTTGTTAGAAACCGTCAAGCAAAACTGTCAACATAGGTTTCTTCAGTTTTTAAGCTGGTCTGGCTCGCTATCTATCTATCGTGCATACAGGCCACACCAATGGTGCTAGAGGACTGAAAAATTAAACATTTACTCCTTATATGTCTAGAAAAAAACATTTTTGAAAATTTCCCCTCTAAATAGGTTTTTAGGAAGGAAAGGGGGTGGGGACACACACTCAGCAGGAGTATATCTTGGATAAGTAGGGATCATAAGTCATTGGAAATGAGATCAATGGGTTCATTCCATTGCTGACAGTCAACTTTGAAAACTGATGATTCAACTAACATATCATGAGTGGTTATATATTTAACTACAGTAATACCCCTGCTTAGCGCTGCCCCGTTTAGCGCCGATTCGCTATAGCGCTCTTTTTCAAATATTTTTCGTAATAAATTTAGTAATGTTAAATTTCCGAAATAAATAATGATAAAAGACAGCATCATGGAGAGTCTCCAAAATAACTGTATACTGTACACTTTGGTTAATGTGTATGAGAATAAACATATATATACATACACAATAATTTATCATGTAGCTATATACATCGACACCTAGTAATATTTCACCAGCTCAGTTAAGGTAGGTAAGAATATCTGTAAACATTTTTTAGTAAAATAATATAAAAACAGTTTGTGGTCAGTGTTACCAATTTAGCACGTTTCTTGTTTTGGCAGTGCAAAAAGTGCTAAATTAGAGCATTTTCGGCTAAAACAGTTTGGCCGTCTTTGGCCATTTTCTGGCTATTTTTGACCATCTTTAGCATATTTTTGGTGGTTTTTGGCCATTTCGGGCCATTTTTGGCTATTTAAAAAAATTTAGCACTTTTTTTACCAGTTTTTGGCAGTCAAACTACCGTGAAAATATTTTTTGAGTTGGCAAAACTGTTTGTGGTTTTATTTATTTTTAGGTCTGTAAACTGAAAATTCTTTTGGCTTGCATTTCATAAATATTTTTACAGACACTATTACACAAATATTAGCAGTAGTAGAATCAATCATTATATATATTATTATCTATTATAGATACTAGTCGATGACCCATTGCTCTGCTGACGTTTATCATAAGTGTACAACAACAGGCTTGGCTGATGGCTGCTACTGATACTATAAGGGTGAAAGAAAAGAAAGTTACGTAATTTAATAAGGATAGTAAGTGAGAGGGAATTATGGCTGTGACTGCCACAGATACAGCTCTTATTATATATACTAGCATGGATACCCGTAAAAAAATGACAGGGTTATTTACGAATGGATCAGCAATAAGGTGCCAAAAACAATTTTATTAGGTTTTTTGTTTTATTAATTCAAGTATCCTAATTCTAAGATTATCTGTGTATAAAAAAAATAATTGCATATCTGAATAATTAAAATATTTGAATAATCCGTGCATTTATTTCATTTCATAAATAATTTTTTTAAAAATTACACACATGCACATTTATAAAAATGTGACCATTATTTTCAAAAACTAATTTGCTGAAAATCTTTCCCAGGGTCACATTTGTACACACAGGAATTTTCATTTCCAAACTGATTCTTGTACATGTAGATGCTTCTCCTTACGGGATAGGAGTCCCATAAAATAGATGACAGGAGTGAAAAGCTGGTATGTTACATATCACGCACATTGTCCAATGCAGAAAAAAAGGTATGCCCATATTGAAAAGGAAGGGCTGGCACTTGTGTTTGCCGTAAAAAAAAACCCATCAATACCTGTATGGCAATCTTTTCACTCTGTGCACCAACCACAAATCACTCCTGGGACTGTTTGGTGAAAACAAACCAATTCCGCCTCTTGCTGCCACCTGGGTACAACGTTGGACACTATTCTTGGCAGCGTATGAATATAAATTAGAGTATCACACTGGGCGCTCTAATGGCAATGATGAGTGTCTTAGTGGCCTCTCAATTAATGTCCTCATGGAGGATCTTTTAAGTCCAGTAAAAAGAGTGAACATGATGGATTTACTTAATTCCCCTGTGACTGTTGAGGAAGTACGTTCAGAAACCAGAAAAGAACCAATACTGAGTAGGGTATATGAAATGATCATGAATGGTTGGGGGAATCACAATGAAATTCTTGAATTATCGCTATACCTTAACAACTGAGAAGAGTTGAGTTGAGAAGATGGTGCGATACTGCCAATTTCCAAGTGGGGAGGTATGCCTGCCTTGAAAATCATCATTCAAAATCCTGGTTTTGCTACAAGACTAAAAAAAATAATCCTGAAAAAATTCAGAAAAGTATTTTTTAAATTCATCTTCTTTTTCATCCGATCGAATTCACAAACTCATAGTTTGCCAAAACTGATTAGCAACAATATCTTTTTGTTTTTTCAGCATTTACTTTACCATATATGCCAGAAGAAGAATGGTTTACAAGGGTCTTTGGAGGTCAACCACCCACTGCAACTCATCCAAGCCCCATATCGAGATTCAGTAACGGCCCCCTTGGATGCAGTGAAATATTTGCTTCATCTTTTTTTTAATTAAATGCCCGTTTTATATATATTATAAAACATGCCAAATTTATAATGACAGGTGACATTTGAAGTAATTTCCACCTGTCCCAAAGTGACTTCACTCAAGTATGAGGCCCATCTCCAAATGTCTCCAACCAAACAACACTTCTTGGCAACACACTGCAAAGAATTTGAAAAAAGCCACCTGTGACACCTGCAACAAGTGCTTCTCTTCATCCTTTGAGGTGAGTCGCCACAAACGAGTGCACACTGGTGAGAAAAAATACACCTGTGACGTGTGCCAGAAATCATTTTCTCAGTCGTCGAATCGTTCGAGACATTTATACCTACATTCAACAGAGAAGTCTTTCATGTGCAATACCTGTGGGAGGTATTTCTCATCGACAATTAATCTGTCTCGGCACCTGTGCCACCATTCGCCTGCCAAGCCATTCACCTGCCACCAGTGCCATAAGCGTTTTTTTCTTCTATCTGGCCTCGTTCGACACCTGAGATCCCACTCTGGTAAAAGACCATTCACGTGTAACCTGTGCTCAAAGTCCTTTACTGACTTCTCATCTCTCACAGTACACAAGAAAATCCACAGTGGAGAAAAACCATTCCAATGTGCTGTCTGCTGCAAGACATTTATATCTTCTTCAGATCTGGTTCGGCATCTAAGAGTCCATTCTGGAGAACGACCTTACACTTGTGACCTCTGCTCCAAGTCGTTCACTCAGTCATCGACATTGTCACGACACAGGAAGATACACTTTGGGAATAGCTTCAATTGCAAGCAGTGCAACAAGACCTTCAGCCAGGCATCACACCTGTCCACACACCTTAAAGTGCACTCAGGTGAAATATCCTTTGAGTGCCAAATATGTCAGAAATCTTTTTCACGGTCATCAAACCTTGAACGTCACCTAAAGATCCACTTTGAGGAGAAGACCCATACATGCAACATTTGTGACAAGGCATTCCGGATGCCCTCGGACTTAAAACGGCATCTACAAGTACACATTTCCATAGTCAATTATGATGATGATCATCATCAGAAGAATAACAGTAACATGTTAGAGTGTAATGATTCCAGCTGAATTAATTGCAGTAATTACAGTAATACCCCCGCTTAGCACTGCCCTGTTTAGCACTGATTCGCTATAGCGCTCTTTTTCAAAAATTTAGTAATTTCCAAAATAAATAATGATAAAAGACATGCTGTTTGTACTATCCGAATGGACAGTCTCCAAAATAACTGTATACTGTACACTTTGGTTAATTTGCCATGTGTATGAGAATGCACACACAATAATTTATCATGCAGTGATATACAGTGAAACCTAGTGATATTTCACCATCTCGGGGAAGTAGCTACCAGATGAGATACACAGCACTAATCCTCTGCATCTTGTTGAGGCTCAACAATGACATATATTTTTAAATTATTGCTGGCACAATCTCTATTTATGCTATGTTATAATGATCCTGTATAGCTCTGCATTTTTTTATGAGTGTATTTGGAGCGCTGTATTTTTTTAAGGGTGTATTTGGAGAGCTGTATTTTTTAAGAGTTTATTTGGTGCGCTGCATTTTTTAAGAGTGTATTTGAAGCATTGCATTTTATATGGGTGTATTTGGAGAGCTGCATTTTTACTTGGGAATCCAAAGAAAAGAAGTGTCAGATTTGCTAAAGTTTTTTTTGACGATTGAACATCTTGTTGTTTATGTTGTTCAAACAACGTTTTGGCCGATCTGTTCTATGGCCTTCTTCACGTGTACTATCCGAATGTGATGGTAGTAAACAGAAATGTTTTCTACCCAATGGTAGCAACGCTTATAACAAAGGTTTTTTTTTTTTCCTCTCTTTGTTAGGCCATGATTTCCGTACCTTGTCCCTGTTGAGTAGCGGAAGCCACATCGGGTTGAATTCTGCACTGGTCTGACTTATACACTTAGCTGACATATTGATGTATTCCACTTCTTTGATTTGTTTTCTACCATTACATTTGGATAGTACATCTGAAGAAGGCTAAAGAATGGATCAGCCAAAACATCATGTGAACATAAACAATCAGGAATTCAACCGTTCAAAAACGTCTTTTAATTGCCGTCACATGTTTTAAACTATTTGCCTTGTCATTATTATGAGATGAAGTATTCTATTTCTAAGATGAGTTTGATTTGTTTTTACACATTTCAACATAGGTTTTATCTCTCTATAATTCTAAAGTACTTTTATCTGTTTTTTATAGTGAGAATCTCACAAGATAAAGACAATATGATACTGTGTCATAGTCCAACTCAGTTTTATGGGACACAGGATTGAAAAGATATCGCTAAAAAGTTCATAAAAGATATCAACCCATCAAATGCGAATGACTGGAATTTCCGTCATTGCAGTTCTAAGGCTAGCACAATAAAATTTGCATTTCATTTTGATTGATGGCACAGGGCTTCTATCTTGTAATGGACAAGGGCTTTTATCTTTAAATGGACAACTATTACACTTGCCATCTTCCACAGTTAATGGGTTAATAAAAACTTGCTGAAAAGAATTGTGAACTCTGTGTCTGTGTTCAATCCTCACTGGGTGACCCAATACTGTGGCCTTGTATCAAACTAAGCTAAACTTGGTAAATATCAAGTATATTCTGCCTCAGTATTTACAGTGTGTATACAGTTTAGATTTCTGTTTTATTGTGATTGTTGGCAATTCAGTTCTATATGTGAGTCAGGACTTTTATCTTGCAACGGATTTCTTACAATGGACAACTATTACACTTGCCACCTTCCACGGGTGTTGACAACTAAGATTATCCATTATCTTGTGCCACAAGTGCAAGTGTGATCGCACTGCAACACACATCTTAATGAAAGCACAAAAAATTACAAGTGAAAAATATTTTACAAAACTTCATAAGGGAAGTAACCGAATACTTTGTGCTAAGTATCATGAGTTATTCCCCTTAGGCAGAAGAGTTCTTATTCACTTCCGCTAAGAGGCGCTGTTTTACGTTCTGCTCAACAAACGGCCATATATTGCATTGTGTTATCAGTAGAAGAGAGAGCTTGGAATGACGCATGTGTCTGAATCGCTGAATAAAGGATCTCTGTGAGTATGTAATCTTTTGTTGCATCTTTAATCTGTTAATATCTGTCATTAAACCAAGCTTACACTTTGGAACTATACTACGGTACGAATGGCAGAAAGTAAGGGTCTGGTTTAGCATTATAGTTACATTGTAAATAGAACCCCTCCACTAAAACCTTTAAAAAATTAACTTTTTCCAAAACTGTATGTAAATACAATACATGGCATTAATACATGCCAATTGGCGTTGGGACGGTGGTGATGTCTCGAAAATAGTACAAGGTGAAGCGGCACCAAAAGAAAAAATAGAAATATATAGAAGTGCATGCACCATCACGCTACTTAAGGACTGTTCTATTAGTGCTATGAAGCTGTACTAACTCTTCTGCTCATTCTAAATTGATTGGTCAGAAAAATATTTTCATAAACTAGAAAGCCCTCAGAGAGCGCATACCCCTGCCAACGTCATTGACATTAAAAACTGAACAAGTGGTAAACCACTATCGCGGAACCATCCCGAAAAATAATTTTAATCGTCCCAAAATACAATTTTAGTTTTTTTTAAAAATCACCTCCGTCCAGGAGGTGTACTGGAGAAGATATTTGTTTGCCCCAAACACATTTTTACCGTGCCTGGGACAACGTTAATTTCGGACTTCCGCTTGCTTACAAAATCCTATACACTAACTAAAAACTGAATGAAAATCAGTTCATATATAGCTAGAATGTAAGGGAGGTAACTGTGTGAGTTTTGATTAACCATGAACCAGAAGTACCGGTACTAGACTTAGGTATAGTCAGCTTGTAGAGCTCTTCATTAGATATATAAAGCGGCGGCCATATTTACTGGGACAGTTAGCGCTTGTAAATTGTTGGAGAAGACAGACACCCACAGTGTATGAGCAGTTAACAAATGGTAGCTGGAGCGTAGTTGAAAAGAAAAATGACACAAGTGGAAAGCAGAGTGAACAGATTCAAACTTGGCACTTGTCATGTGACATCTTCCGGGTTTCTCATTGGATGGCCAGCCCGTCACGATACAGGAGTGGGTGCTCTGACCAGACGGGCTCCAATTCAGCATTGGAGAGTTCCACTTACGGGAGACAACTCTTATTTTTGGATCATCACACCTCTATGCAGCTTAAACACAGCCATAGGTTTATGTATGTCAAAGCAAAGATTA
>VCCN01002209.1:171876-188563 GCA_006491835.1 Architeuthis dux | reverse complement strand
ATATATATATATATATCGTTAGAAAGAAGATTTGATCAGCTTTCCAACAGTATATGTTGCAAGACTGTATCTCTCATAGGTCAGAAGTCACAGCAAAAAACATGAAGATAGGTATGTAGCATTTTTCAAGAAAATTTCAAGTAAACAGTCTCATTTCCTTCGATTGTGTAATGAATCCCTCATGGAGGTACATACATCCTAAGGAACATTTTGGTACCCTATTTATAGAGTCAAGGCTGTGATCAGCTTATCAAAGTAAATGGCTAAATGAACAATGATCAAAATCAGGAAATTTTATAAGAAAATCTAAAATGTCTGCAAGAAAATTCGAAATAAGTATGATTTGGATATTCCAACAAGATAATGACGCTAAACATACAACAAAAACTACAAAAAATTATTAAAGGAAAATGAAATCAAAGTAATTGAATGGCCATCTTAGGCTCCAGATCTCAACATTATATAGAACCTATGTTGGGTGAATTGAATGGGGTTGTGTATGAGAGTGTTATATAGTGAGGTGAAGATCTGTTGGGTCCAGGAAAGAAAGAAGACTCGAAAGTTGTTTGTTAAAATATGAAAACATATTTTTATTTCATAAGATACATTTTAACGGCCAGAGAATGAAGAGTGGGAGAGAGATAATGAGAATCGACAGTCTGTCCCCAACAGGGACAATGGTCTTGTGCCTTCCAGCACAGCCTAGGCAGTCTGTCTCTCAGTTTTGAGTCCTGAGTTTCTCTGTCTTGTGAGCTTCCTATCTGCTGGCCTGTGTCTCTCTCACGCCAATGTCGTTTCAGGTTTCCACATCCTATTTTTGGACACCCATGCATTTCCTAAGGTGACCGGGCCACTTCCACTTCCGCACAGGTGTTGGCCTGGTAATTACCTCTGTGACAGTATATCATAACAAGAGAAAACACACAAATCTTCAAGAACTGGAACAATATTGCTATGAAGAATGGGATAAAATGAACCTTAAGACGATCAAAAATCTAATTAGAACTTATCCTAAAAGACTGGGATTCCACGGGAGCTGTAACACAAAGTATTAGTTCCAGATATGATTAAAGTTTTGTCTTTGTTTTTGCAAGATTGATTTAAATATATTTTTGACATTTTTTGTTACATATTACATGGAAAATCTTCAATGTAGTGAAAATGATAGATAAAGTTGATTCTTTGGTGAAATTGACTTATTATTTCCCCCAAAATACACAAAGTGCAAATTTTGGGGGGTGTATACGTAAATTTATGACCAGAACTGTAATAAGGCCTTTGTATGCTATCTTGAAAATTATACCTTTCCAGTTGGCAGACTGTGGTAGGCTTTTAGTATATCATTGAGCACGCCTGATACTATTTTGGGGGGTGTATACGTAAATTTATGACCAGAACTGTAATAAGGCCTTTGTATGCTATCTTGAAAATTATACCTTTCCAGTTGGCAGACTGTGGTAGGCTTTTAGTATATCATTGAGCACGCCTAATACTACAAAAACTGTTGAGAAACCTTTTGTTGTGACTTTTTAGGGGGTAGGGTGGTTTTTTTCATAAATGCAGCCAACTAATTTGGCAGACAACTTGAACTTTGACCTGTCCTGTGCTGAGTTCCACACAGTGGTTTTGAAGGACAGGCAGCAAGGAGCAACACAAAGTACATCTGGAAGAAAATGTAGAGAGGGTGGGGGGGGAATTGGTTAGAGAGAGAATTCACATTCAAAGTTCACGTAACCTAGATAAATTGACTTATAATAGAGTTGTTCTGATCAGTTTAACAGTAAAAAATGGAATTTATTTTCACAAATAAATGCATTGTTAATTTATTTTCACAAATATATTGTTCAGTTATCCAACATAGTGGTCTCTGTGGTCTACCAGGTCATTTGCTATTTCCAAGTTTATCAATGGGTTCTTGCTTCTTCCAAATATACCCAATAGTTTATTTTGAGAGACCAAACATTTTGCTCTTGTCTATGATCTGATGTTTTAATCCTTAAAATAATTGATGTAACTGTGATTTACTCTTGTTGACTCGTTATTTCCTTTACATTCATGTTGAGAGTAGCAGAGGACTTTGAAATTGATGCATAAAAAGCACAAATTGTTGCATAAAAATCCACCAGAATACAGGAAATAAAGTGTCAGAAACTCAAAATCTCATGGGGGAGGACCCCCAGACCACCCACTTCATTTGCGTCCCTGGCCATGGGACCGCTGGTAAGGTGTCCCTTATTTTTCCACATTGAAGGTAGCAACCCTAAAGGTGACCCATCAGAAATGGATCAAATTGTGCAATAAGTTCCATAATTCCTAAAAGATTCCCATTATGCTTGGACCCTATGATCTCTTCATTACCCCTAAATGCCAGGTTTCTCTCCGCTAGAAAGATGGTCACGGCCACAACACAGTGCAATACATCAGCCCAGTATTTCTTGTTTTCCTGCACTTGTTTTACCAACTCCCTGTCAACATGAGATTCCCTACATTGAAGATTGAACTTCAGCACAGAATCTCTGTGGCCTCGGCTTTGTTCGCGAGTTTTCATTTTTTCCTTTGCATTTTCCCAGTCATATCGATGACCCATAAAGATTTAAAGGAACGCATGTCTCATATTTATTTTCGTAACTCATACTCCAATTACTGTAGACTCGATTTACAAACAGTAATTTTATCAATTTATTTAAATCAATTGAAGGTGTTATAATGAAATGAATTGCAAGAAGTAATTATTAATTAATTTATTATTAAAGAAACTATTTTTTTAATTATAATATTTTTGTATAGAAAGGGGCCTGGGGAAATTGCCCCCTTTGCCCCTTTATAAATCAGGCCCTGCATGTAGTAAAACATGATATTAAGAAATAATAATAAAAATTAAAAAGTTCTATTTACTACCAATATTTTATTTGTACTTTTTCAACATTATTACATAATTATAAATTTTTACTTCTTTTTTGTAAATTAAAAATTAAAAACACTGAACATTAAAAATTTAATAGCCAGTATAGCCTTTTTTATTTCTTAAACATGTAAGAATATACCTAGTTTTCTTGCATATTCAATATCATAATTATCCCATATTTCTTTTACTGCCTTAAATAAATCCTTCAGTAATACAATGGGGGGACAAAATTTTGAGGTCAAATGTTGTGAAAAAATATCATAAATTATATTAATTTCTAATCACATGAATGCATTTCTCGAAGGTAACTTCTGGGTTATTGGTATTGTTTCATTTAGAACAGTGGTTACCCAGACCTTATTGCTGGTGGGAAGGGGCTCACTGCATGGCCCCATTTCCAAGGACTCCATCCCATCAACCGCGATCTCCACCCTTTGGGCCTCAAGGTCTTTGCAAGGGCAGTAAGGCCCTGGGGGCCTTGTTGGATGTTTCCCTATTGTCGCTGGTTACGAAGGAAACCCCCATAACAGTTCAAGGACCACCAAAATGTAAGTCCGCCATTGATTACATGGTTAGACCAATACAAATCCTGTTTAGTCTTTAAACATATGAAAAGTTAAAGACGCTTGAATCTTTACATAAATTAATCGTATTTACATGAAAGAAAAATAGTGAGAAATGTTAAGAGGGGAGGACGGACAGCAACCATTTGGCAGGTTTGGAAATGCATTTCGTCTTGTTCATTTATTTTGGCCCTTTTTTTTATAGACCTCAATGTCTTATTGGTGATTTGGAATGGTATGTTGTGACATCTTTAATCAATAAACTATACTTGAGTGTTCAAATGGTTCTTTGGATGACTGAACTAAACACAACGTTTCGGCTGATCCATTCTTCGGCCTCCTTCAGGTGTAAAATCTGAGTGTGATGGGTTAAACAGAAATTATGTTTAAAGGGGGGTAGCCCTTATAGCACATGGCCCTGGTGTTTCTGTGTCTTTGTTTTGTCGGGTTTTGATTTATTGAGAAGTGGAAGCCACATTGGGTTGAAATCCGCACTTGTCTGGCTTATGCATTTAGGCGACATTTTGATGTGAGCTGCCTCTTTGATTTTTCTCTGCCTCCAACATCGTTCTCTGTCAATAATCTGGACTTCCTCCCAAAGAGGAAGATGCTTGCCGTTCTCTCTCCAGATGTGGTCGGCCATAGCAGATTTATCTATCTCGCCCTTGATTATGGCCTTCTTGTGTTCTGTTTAACCCATCACACTCTGAAGAGGGCCGAAGAATTTACAACACAAATAACAAGAAGGAGTTCAATCATCCGAAGAACCATTTGAATATTAATGACCCTTATCAAAACTATAGAAAATATCTATACTTGAGTGTTCTGAACAGTCATTCATTAAAAATTGCCATGGTATGATGGTATGGTATTTTGAATATAAAATCTGATGTAATTAGTGTTGACCAATTGCAAAAACGAAAAAAGAAGTCAATTTTCTTTACTAGTACAAACTATATATGGACTTTGAGTGACTAGTTTGTTATGTCACCAATTAGTGAAATATTTGTCATGCTTTATTTAACCAAGGAATTTTTGGGCTACTCCACACTTCCCCGGTATGAGGGAAGAGCGTGGAAAACTCTTCATTAGGACAAATGTCCCTGTGCACCCAGCAGCTAATTGAGTACACTCTAAGCTGTGTGATTAGGGTGGAGGTATCCCTTCTGTGGACTTGCATCCTGCCAAGGGGTGGTCATAAAAACTTGTACGAATAAAGTCCTGGTCTCAAACAGACTTGAGAGTTGCAAGGGTCACTAAGCTGACACATGCAACAGAAACCAGGACTTTGTCACCGGCCTCCATACTCCCTTGGCAGTTGTCTCTTAAGAGACAGGACGCTTTACCTTACTCTGCAATTCGAGTGAAGGGGGTTTTATCCTGAGAGGGTTTTGGCCGGGCCCTGTTATAAAGGCTGGCTATTATTGGACACTTCATTCTTGGTAAGCGATAGTTATAGTCTCGAAATCGCAAGCCATTGCTAACGTAAAAATTGAATTAATAAATGAACATTCTTTCAGCACTATTCTAGTCAGGGTTGCCAGATTAGTTTTCTCAAAATCGGACAAAGTCGGTCAACCCTGCTCCAAATCTGTCAAATATGGAAAGAAAAAAAATTGATGGCAAAAAATAGCTAAAAGTTGCTAGATTATTATCACAATAATGAAAATAAATAGCTAAAAGTGGCTAGAATTGATATCCGATATCTAAAAACAACAAAAATATCTAAATTTAGATATAAAATATCAAAGTTGGTTTTTAATTGGATATACTATACCGTTTTCGGACATCACGACATAAATGGCAACCCAGATCCTAGTAGTCGTGTCCGAATAAATTCTAAAAAAGCCCCTGACGAAATATACAGTCGAAAAAAGGTCAACATTATCATGATTGAACTTTAATTGTTTTTTTTATCATGATTGAACTTTAATTGTTTTTTGTTTCATGAGATATCGCCTGCTGATTGGAAATGCTTTATCTCGCTAACAGTGGCTACTTTGGTATCATCGTACATGGAGAAGTTCATAGAGAGAAGGAATGAGTAAGCGGAAGTATGACTGAGATCGTAAAAAAAATCTAAATGTCACAAATATCACTTTTTAAAAATAAATTAAATTAAATCTACCTATTGAATTACTGGGGTTTTTTTTTAACTTAAAAAAAACAACAACTTGTGTCAGCACCACCCACCGGGCACACCATTTGGCCTAGAACCTTGCGAATTCAGATGGGTACTCCACTAAATATCTTCTAAAAAGATTTTTGGAAATTTAGAAAAAAGTTTTTTATGGAATTTTCGTTTTTTTCGGATTTTATTAAAATCATGTGTCAGATGCACGATTTGGCCGAGAACCTTGTAAATTCGCATAAGTACTCCACTAGAATCTTCTAAAAATGTTGTTTTTTTTGTTTAATGCATTTTGTCGCAAAATTTTTAAAAAAGAAGCAATTTGGGGGTAAAAGTATCGCTTTTTCAAATGAAATAGTAGCAGTAGTAGCAAAGACATACACATATGCACGCACAGCTTTCCTATATTCTCGCAGGTCAAAAAGTTGACACTGACAGTAATTTTTGTATCATTATTTTTTTTATTAGAAAGTATTATTAACCAGGGCTTCTCAAAGTTGGGGTCGGGCCACCTCCAGGGCTCCCATGAAGATTATTGGGGTCGCAGAAAAGTTTTAAAATCTTTTTTTTTAAATAATGTTTTTTTTATTTTTGAAAAAAAAACATAATTGTGGATTCTTGTATAATTGTGTCAGCGCTACCGGGCATACATCCGTGATTTACTGACTAGTGTGGCGTGTCTATCGATTTTTTTTAACAGCAATGTATTCCGCTAATAATTAAAATTGCCTTTAAGTTGTCTAAGCAGTTTACATTGTTTACATTGCAAATTGAACACGGTGTGTCAGAAAGACGGACACAAAGTAAGGGTCCAGTTTTGCATTATACCGACATTGTAAATCGATTATCCACTTTAGAGCCAATTCACTCGCTTCCCCATGGCTATAAAAGTTACTTTTTCTCAAAAATGAAAAATATCCGGAAGAAACGAAGGTCAGATTCAGTTAAAGCAGTTCAAACTAGGAAAAATAGAAATAAAATTTCATGAAATCCGCGCACACTCGATGTTAAAAATGGCGCATAAATACAAAATAAATAAGAGAATTTGTGAAAGAAAAACAGAAGTAAATGCATAAATTTAAATATTGTTACTGCTTGCTTAGCTTCATAAATTTTCAACAGATCACATATCTGCGTGACATCGAGGGACCAACTTCGCTAAGTTGTACCGCTTTTTAAAAATGAATTTACTAAAAATACAACTTAGATATTAGCTTCATATATTTTAAATGTTACTGAAGAAACGAAACAATACATACTTGTCCCAGCCAACCATCGAACTTAATTAACATAAATAAAAAGAAACATAAACATTATTACGATTTCACTTTTCTTCTTCAAGCACAATTTTTTTATTTTTTTTAAATGTATATTTCAACGTCTAGAATAAATGAATAAAACAATCTTTAATAAAAAAAAAGAAAAAAAATCTTTTATACGAGTCTAAACAAAAAATATTCCTAAAATCAATTTGGGGAGGGGACACATTTTCAGAGTGCACCGTATCTACAGCTGCCACTTTGGCTGACATTGCTTTTGAGGAAAGAAAAGGCAAGAAAAAATATTTCTTTTGTCCGGCAAGAAAGTCTCCATTTATTAAAGAAAACTTCATTTCACAGTCGTCTCTGAACAATTGCTGTTTTATTTTTAAAATCAGGTGACGTTTGCTGTCTTCTCCTTGATATACTTGCAAAGCTTTCCTACTTTCGCTATGATGCATTCATTCGCATTGTATTGTAATAATGGTAAATGTCGTTTTGTTTAAATCTGTAATACAAAACATTAAACAAAAACCAAATGTTAAAAAGAGAGCCATATTTTCGAATGATTTTCTTTTCTTTATCATATATCGAATCTAATTCAGTTGTAAGAAGACTATTTTTTCTGCTTCATTATGTAAATATACGTCGTAAAAATAGATTTTAGTTTTAGACCAGCACTATGAAATTTTTAAAAGTAAATAAAAACGAACGACTATATAAAAATGCCCATAGCCCTTGTAAAATTAAATAGCTATAATCACAAAACCCAAAAATAAATAAAAAAAACGGTTAAGATTGGATTTAGCGGATAATCCCAAAAACCGTATTAAACATTTTTTTCAGAAGAATGTTTTTGTGCTTTCAATCAATTAGACTTTCGTTACCTTTGGAAAAGTGTCAAAAAAATGTTGGTACTTTTTTAAGAAAAAGGGTCTCAGTTTTGCTGGGCTCTTAAAAATCGGAAAAAAAGAATATTTTCGCGAGTAATTTTTTGTGCTTTCAATCCACCCTCCTGGGGTACCCAGAGAATTTGTCAGTTTTAAAAAAAAAAAAAAAGTTAATTTTTTTAAGGTTTTAGGAGGGGGCGGGGTTTTGTGTACAATGTAACTATAATGATAAAGTGGGCACATACTTTTCGCCAATTTTACGGAAGTACGGCTTACATGAATAATATCATTTTTGGTTTGAAAAATGAAAAGAAATTCTAAAATTTTTAATTCTTTGGCATAATGTAGGGGAAGGTGGTCCCGATCATAAATTGTAAAATTTCACACCCTAGCTCATACGATGTTAAAAACGGCGCAAAAAAAGAAATAAGAGAATTAATGAAAGAAAAGCAGAAGTAAATACATAAATTATATTGTTATTACTTTGAATGAATTGTTTTCACTTGTGCGCCGTTTTAACATTGTGTGAGCGAGGGTGTGAAACTTTACAATCGGGACCACCTTCCCTACATTGCGTCCTAATTACAACCTCAACCTTAAAAAAATTCAAATTATTAAAATGATTCAAATTTCAGAATTAGATAACTCTTGTAATCCGTACCTCTATAATAATTACGGTACTATGTGTCCACTTTATCATTATAGTTACATTGTAAACAGATACTAAAATCTAAAAATTAACTTTTTTTATTTCCCTGGGTACCCCTGGATTGAAAGCACAAAAAATTATTCTCAAAAACATTCTTTTCAATTTTTAAGAGGCCAGAAACTGAGACCCTTTTTCATAAGATGTGCCAAGAAATATTTTTAAGTTTTAGGTCGGGGGTTCTATTTGCGATGTAACTTGCCTTACTTTCTGTCAGTCGTACATAACTACGACTTTGAAATATTTCTGTTCTGTTGTGAAATATTTTTTTTCCTCAGAGAAATTCAGGAAAAATATTGTCTTATTTCTTCTTTTTCATAGTAGTTTATATAATTTTTATTCATTGAATTGAATAAGAAATGATAACAATAACAGTACCAGTGGTGGGCGACGGGGGGCAATCACCACCGGGCACAAGTGTGAAGGGGCGCAAAGTCTACAATATATTTTTAAAAACGAATCCCGGAATAAAAGTCATGGAACAAAAGTCACAATGTAGCGTTACTCTGAGTTACCTAAAAAACGTAGTAGGAAGAAAAGTCAAAACTTTGATTTTCTGGTAGGAAAAAAATTTCTTTAATAAAATAAATAATATTTTCATTCAATTTATACTAATTAAATGTTATAGTGTGACTTTATTTTAGGCATATGTAAGGTGGTATTTAATTCTTCATGTTATTGTCTTTAAGTGGGTATTGAGTCACAAAATAAATAATCAAAAACATTTGGGGGGGGGTTCAAAATTACTTTTGCCTCTGGGCATTCAGAACCCTTGCTACACCTCTGTAACATACCAAACAAAACATGCAAAACAGGCGTACAGATATTTAAATCTGAAAATAAGATATGCTTTTTTATCATTTTTTTTTGCAAGTGATCTCTTGTGCTTTCGATCCATAAGACCTACGTGTGGGGGCCTGCATGGGTCTGCGCAGGAGTGCACAGGAATATCTTTGGACCAAAACCCTCCTTATATACGCCATATGTATATCTATATTTTTTGTCTGTAATATTTGTCAAGGGAAATAACTGTTATAGAATAGTCTCCCTTATTTATTTTGCAAATGCATAAAAAATCTGAGTTCATTCTGGTCGAACATAAACAAGAAAATACAGAGCAACAAAATGTTTTTATATTTTTTAAGTACAATGCAATTGCAAAATTATTTAAATACTTCCATCATTTTTTGACGGCATGAGTAAACTAATATAAATATAAAATGCATGACTAAATGACATTATCTTCCCATTTTCAGCGTTAAGACATAAGGCAACAGAACAAATCATAAAATCTAAAGTAAAGTCGCCTCACTTGAAATATAACATTGTTGCAATAGAAAGACACCAAAGAAGAGCTACCAAGATTCTCCCCCCAAAATTAAAGACTTGACATATACAGAGAGGCTGAGTAAACTCACTCTAGAGACGTTGGAATTCCACCGTAACTGTGCCGATCTGTTGGAGGTCTACCGTATTCAAAATAACATCCACACCTTAGACCAAAACTGTCACTGCTTTTTGTGTTCGGACAAGTGCATGGTTACCACATCATTATCTACTAAAGCCCGAGGACATACTCAAAAACTCCAGGTAGAGACATCCACTAGGCTGAGAAAATATTTCTTCTCCACTCAAGTGACCACATCACAAAATACTCTCCGTGAAGCAGGGCTCAAAATTAACTTTGTCCTGTTGTCCCAGGGACAGTAAAAATGTGTTCAGGATGAACAAATATCTTGCCCGGGATGCTTCTGGCATGGAAGGGATTTTTTTTAAAAGAAAAAAAATTTTTTTTTTAAAATCACTTCCGTCCTGGAAGCGCCGGGGGAGATTTTTAAACAAATTTGGTTAGGATTGTTCTTGTCGTTTTGTTGTTTTTGTTACGGTAGAAAAACAAAGTCAACTCCAGGTTTGGACTGGAGTTTGACAATTATTTATTTCCTCAAAATTTTAATGGTGTTTTTATTATGCTATTAACAACTAACAACTATAGATGATAATAACAAAGTAAAGAAACAACATTTTGATTTTGGGACCATTTACATTTCCTTTGGGACTGTGGTGAAAAAAGTTAGTCTGGAGCCCTGCTGTGAAGAGACTATTTCCTCCAATGCTTTCAAAACAATTCAATAAAAGATATCGGAAACTCAAAGTTCGACTACCAATTTTCGTATTAGCATAGTCCCACCCTGTCTGCCTGACTGAGCAAGATAGCTTGGTAAACCGCATATGGTTTCATGACGCTACTCAGTTGTCATTAAAACCTATTTGAAGGTAGCAGCATCATTAAAATTACAGCATGTACAGTTTCAAATTTTTGGTCCAATTCAATAAAATTAGATAATTTTTATTAAAGAATAAATCCCTAAATAAATATGCTTGTAAAATAAGGATAGTTTTAAAATTTTCAGCATTATAGTTTCAGTCTATAATGCTGAAAATTTTAAAACTATCCTTATTTTACAAGCATATTTATTTAGGGATTTATTCTTTAATAAAAATTATCTAATTTTATTGAATTGGACCAAAAATTTGAAACTGTACTTAATCCTGAATTCATTGAATTAACAAGAACTGATACAATTTATTGATAATTTGTAATTATAGTGTTTTGGAGCGAATGATTTTGATAACAATAACTGGCCGATAACATTATCTATGATTATAATAAATACTTTCCTCTGTATCTGCAAAATTAACAACAAATTTTAACCTCATCTGAAATCAAAGATATTAGTCAGAAATTGCTTGCACTTTTAAAAAAAAGTTATTTAGAGATCAAATAAGTTACATTCAAATGGTTCTTCAGACAATTGAACTCCTTCTTGTTATTTGTGTTATAAACACAACGTTTTGGCTGATCCATTCTTCAGCCTTCTTCAGATGCAAAATCCGAGTGTGATGGGTTAAATAAAAGTTATGTTTAAAGGGGATAACTCTTATAGCACATGGCCCAGGTGTTTCTGTGTCTTTGTCTTGTAGGGTTTAGATTTGTTGAGAAGTGGGAGCCACATCAGGTTGAAATCCGCACTTGTCTGGCTAATGCATTTAGTTGACATTTTGATGTGATCTGCTTCCAACATCATTCTCTGTCAATAATCTGGACTTCCTCCCAGAGAGGAAGAGGCTCTCCGTTCTCTTAGCAGATTTATCTATCTTGCCTCTGATTATGGCCTTCTTGTGTTCATCAAGTCAGACCTTGAGGGGGCGGCCCGTTTCTCCGGTATAGACCAATACCACGTTTACAAGGGATGACGTAAACACAGTTGTTCACCAGTTTGGGGTCCCGAGTAGGGGCAACCTTACTTAGCAGACATCAGAGTGTGTGTGAACGTTTGAAAATGACTTTATTAATGACCCCTCTCAAAACTATAGAAAATAAATAAGTTACAGTTTAAATACACTCACTTCCACAGCAGCCATCTGCTGTTTTTATAGATAAAAATGTTTTAACAGTAAGCATTCCTGCTGTTCTATTGATATACACAAAATTTTAACCGCGATTTGACAATAATTTGTCCCTTTAAAAGTAATTAAATTAAAAAAATGGCATTGTATGATCATTGTTTCATTTTTTATTCATGTTGCCCGCAAGACATAAACAACATTTCTAATCCGGCCTAAAAGACATAAACAACATTTATAATCCTGCCTAAAAGACATAAACAACATTTATAATCCAGCCGGCCTTCACAAAAGTTTGCCAACTCCTGGTTTAAAGCTTTAACTGTAGAATGTATTAGTTTGAGAAATTAGCTTTATTGTCTTTGTTAAAGTTATGGAAAAAATCTGGAAAAGTCATTTAACAAAGAAAAGATCTAGAAACCATGTTTATTGATTGTGGAAGTGTGTTCTCTGGTAAATGTCTCCATTTGAGTTTGTGGATAAATTTCATGGTGGTTTATGTTTACTTTTCAGAATTCCACTGGCTGCAATGGACAATACATGGATCCAAAGGAAGAGAATCCAACAAGCCTGAACTATTCATATGAAAAAATAATTATGGTACTACGATAGTCTTCCCCGCTCACTCACTCCACTGTCCATACCAGAAAATATCTTGTATCAGTTGATTCTTCCTATTTAATTCGTCCTTCCGATGTCTCTTGTTTGCCTCTTCCACTGAACTAGAGTATATGACTTTTTTGCACTACCCAACCCAGGTATTGAACTCACGACCACCAGACTGTTAAAATTGGAAATTTTTGGTGTTTACCTTATGAGATTTTCATTGATGCTATATAGTGTGTAAAAAGGAGAGACAACATTGAAAAAGTGATAAAATCCAAATCAAAAATAGAAAGCACTCGGAGAGCACTTACCTCTACCAATGCCATACACTAATTAAAAACTAAATGAAAATCAGTTCATATATAACTACGATGCAAGGGAGGTAACTGCAAGTTTTGATTTTTCAATTTTTGAACTATTGCCTGTATTCGTGTCAAAATTTAATCAATCTTTCCATAGCACATTGCCTACGCTTTTAGGAAATTTCATTGAAATTCAAGAAGTTTTGGAGATATTGTGTGGACAAACAGACAGACACGAGTAAATACATATATCTCTTACAACTTTGTTGGCAGAGGTCAATAATTCCGAGAAGCTTAATGGAAAAAAGAGTCGCTCTTGGAGGATGCGAAAGAGAACCACAATATCCATCTCAACTGGATCCCCAAATGCCTATGGAGTCTGGAGGTGAAAAGACATTTCAATGTGAAGTCTGTGGAAAAACCTTCCTCCAATCAAATGAACTCCTCCAACATGTCCAAACTCACTCAGCAGGGCACGGCCGAGGTCAAGGTCACAAACCAGATCAAGGTCAAAAAGTTTACCAATGTCAGACGTGTGGGCAGACTTTCGCCTTGCCCTCACAGCTTGCTAAGCATTCCACGACACACCTTGGCCAAAAGCCGTTTGTCTGTAACACCTGCGATGCAGCGTTCTCCCAGTCTTCCGAGTTATGTAAACACGTCCGACTTCACGCTCGTGAAGAGAAGCCTTTCAAATGCACTTCGTGTGAAGAGACATTTGCTACGCGAATGCATCTCTCAAAACATATTTCGATTCTCCATCCAATGCTGCAGGAGCATGATAGAGAAAGGTTACACACATTTACAGGCAAGATATGCGGCAAGGTGTTTCGGGGTACGGCTGCGGTGACCCGACCTGCAGTGAATGCCTACAAGCCTACGACTACTATTATTACAACCCCGACCACGACCAGCTCGACAACTACAACGGCTATGGCCAATCACACATTCGCTTGTGACATCTGCAGCGAGACATTCTCCTTTCTTTCAGACTTATCAAACCATGTGAAATTATGTCATCCTAACGAGAAAACAAATTTTACCTGTCCTGTCTGTGACAAAGTGTTTTCACAGTCGACTCATCTGGAAACACACCTGAGGATTCACTCAGGTGAAAAACCGTTTGCCTGCGACATTTGCAATAAAGCTTTTTCCGAT
The DNA here is from genome assembly GCA_006491835.1 of Architeuthis dux. Taxonomy (NCBI): domain Eukaryota; kingdom Metazoa; phylum Mollusca; class Cephalopoda; order Oegopsida; family Architeuthidae; genus Architeuthis; species Architeuthis dux. The sequence continues at coordinate 174,638 of VCCN01002209.1, read as the reverse complement.
TCGTCCCTCCTTGCACGCCATGTTATGGTGCACTCCTCGGACAGATCTTACACCTGTAATACCTGTCAAGAGTCATTTTCTCGTCAGTCACACCTGTCCAAACACCTAATCTCCCATCTAAGAGATAAGCCCTACGTCTGCAACATCTGTGAGAAAGGGTTTTCTTGTTCTGCAGATCTGTGTCGTCACGTTCGGACCCATTCCAGCACAAAACTGTATCGATGCGAGAGTTGCGATAAAACCTTCACCATTTTGGCTAATTTTCAGAAGCACGCTCAAACGCATTTTGGAAAAAACCATCCGTGTAACGAATGCGGCAAATCTTTTGTGTCTCTCACTGAGCTGGAAAAACATACGATCCGCGTTCATCATGGTCTTATGGATATCAGTAACAATGGCGAAAATGACGATAGTGACAAACCAGTTGAATGTGAGATCTGTGATAAAACCTTCCTTAATACGTCAAACCTGAACACGCACATGAAATCTCACTTTGGGGAGAAACCTTTCAAATGTACCCTGTGCGAAAAGACATTTGTCCACTTATCTCACCTGTCGCGACATCACCTGGTGCATTCTGGCAACAAAACTTTTTCCTGCAATATCTGCAACAAGACATTTTCTCGTGCACAAAACCTCACCAAACACATGAAGATGCATTCTGGGCAGCGGCCCTTCACGTGCAATTTGTGCCAAAAGACATTCACTGAAACTTCCCAACTGGCACGCCACGTTCGTATCCATTCTGGTGAGAGAACCCAAAATATATATAACGACGGTCACAATTCATTTTCCCACACCTCTGATCCTTCCCAACAGCTGAAGCCGCCACATCAAGACCCCAGCATTTTGTGCAATTCTGCCGAGGTGAAAGAATTTGGGAAGTCTCAGTCGTATGCGTGTTATATTTGCGAGGAGTCTTTTCTCCAGTTCTCGGATATCGTTGCTCATGCCCGGTTACATTTGTCCCCGATTTCAAGTGTATCCCAAGACGACGTTGGTTCTCAGCTCGGGGTCACTCCATTTGTGTGTGGGATTTGTGGTAAGGCATTTGCTCAGGCGGACACGCTGTTGGCACACATTGAGAATCACCCGATGGAGAATCCTAAAGACCTGGTTGATGACGAACAGGAGGAAGACGACGATGAGGAAGATGACGAAGATGATGATGAAGACGATGATGATGATCAATTGATGTCAGAGTAAACCTCCTCATTTGTTTGTTTCTCGGTCTCTAACAATGGACTCTTCCACTTAAAGTAACAATTTTGCTGATGAAAAAAAATTTCCTACCCGCCATTTAAAAAAATGAACTCTTCCGCTTAAATGAGTCCAGTCATTTTTTAATAAAACCTCTGATGAAATTGATAAGACGTAAACATTTGCAAGTTTATCGCAAGACAATGGTGGCTCTCAGTTCGGGATCACTCCATTTGTATGCGGGTTTGTGGTAAGGCATTTGCTCAGGCCGACATGCTGTTGGCACACATTGAAAATCATCCAATAGAGAATCGTAAAGACTTGGTTGATGACGAACAGGAGGAAGGCAATGGCAACAATTAGGATCATCAATCGATGTCAGCGTAAAACATTTTGTGTTGGCATCAAAATCTTTTCTTTTCCCTCAGAAGTTAATTCAAACTATCGTCCCCGTGTCTGAGTATAATGAACAGTGATTTGTTTCTGTTTCTTTGTTCTTAACATTCGACTCTTTCACTTAAAAGTAACGATTATGCTGATAAAAATATCTCTAACCCACCATTTGAAACAATGGACTCTTCCACTGAAATGAATTCAATTGATTCTTTACTAAAAAAAGGGTCATCTCATAGAAACTCAAATATAGGTATTTATTCACCTCCCTATGAGGGCAGAATGTGAGACAAGGTTGAGTTAAAAGTGGGGACCCTCACGCATACGTGGTTCAAGAAATTGTCCAGTTACCCTGGCACTCTTTTCTTTTTCTTTTTGGGACGATTCAGGCATCATTTTTACGATAGGTCAGATGAAAATGTCTACTACAAGCATTGTCTCCATCAAATATATCCGTGAATCTTTTCACAGGGATTAACTAATTGTTTGTCAATTTAATGCTCTATAACTGGAGATCGGGTTTATTATTATTTAAATTTGAAATGATTCTCCATTTTATGTATTGTAATTAACTGTAGACTCTGAGTGACTGATGCAGTATTTGTGGAATATGGCCGACATTCCTGAGATTATTCAAACTAATATCCAGCAATCTTTTGTTTTATGTCTGTAAATGGGGCAGAAACTCCCACTTGGTGAATTACAAAAATAAAAATAATGGCAACAAATTACAAAACTTCATTTATTGATGATAACAAATTGTTCACAGTGAATAGTAATAATAAATGAAATTCATAAACATTGTTGGCAAAAACTCAAATTTACACTATGAACAGCTTTGAAGTAGTGAACTATTGACTCTTAAAGTAAGTAAGAGAATATTGAGAAACCGCTCAAACTCCCCAGAAAAACAGATATTTTTACCAAATGCATACCCCGAAACCGTTGCTGTGGAATGTAGCTGAGGATCTTTCGTGTTAAATACACTAGTAATTTCAGTGTATAATATATTGTCTTTCTTTTTTTTTTCTGATAGCTGTTAAAATTGCTTCTTCCTCTTTGTAGAATTAGTATATATATTTCCTTCTAAGAATGTGTGTCGTTAGAAAAAACGGGAAACTGAACACAAGAATTTTAGAAAGAGATAAGGAGGAAAGGGTTAGGGAAAT
>VCCN01002209.1:133401-144559 GCA_006491835.1 Architeuthis dux | reverse complement strand
AAAAAAAAAAAAAAAAAAAAAAAAAGCAATTTTTTCAAGATTGTAAAGTAATAAAAAATTACTTCCACTCAATTTTCAGCAGTAACTCGCAAGTGTGTCATGTACAGGGTGGCACAAAATAAGCTGACCATTTCGATCCTTTCAGATCAGTTTTCTTTAAATTGTTATAACCAATATGCTTTAAGTTTTTAAATTTTAAAAATGTATTGCTACAGCCTTGATCAACAATAACTCGCAATAACCAGTCGGGTATAGTATAAGCAGTTTCCACAAACTATTAAAACTTCTGTCACAGCATAAAGAAAGAAAAAAAAACCAAAGCAGTCCAAAAGAATCAAAATTACCACCCTGTATAAATATCTTCATAAACTACAGTTGAGAAGTGAAGCAGTTCATAGGATACATTTCCCAAAAATTCTCTAATCTGTACAATCAAAGATTCCTTTAAAAAAATTTTTTGGATACACCGTGTTATTTTTTCCTCCATTCTTGCACTTATAACGTCGAAAAGGTAATGTCAAAAGAAATAGAAAGCCTAAAAATAGTTTGCTATCAGCAGATTTTGTAAGTTTCAAATGCTCGTAAAATTCTGGCTCTGCATTAACTTTGTTAAGATTGTAAAATTCCTTTAAATTCTGAAAGATAAAGTCACATGACTTGTGCTGAATTACCATATTTGACAGCATATAACCACTAAAAATCATCCATCTTTTTAAAAGATGGGGTCGGTCAACCAGCCCACATTGGCCAGAACTAGAGAAAAAGAAAAAGAAACTAGCTGATAAAGGAGAGGTATTCAGGGAAATGCATTTTATTATTCCCTGCTGAAATAAAAGGGGCTTTTATATGCTATTAAATACAGTAAATTCTCTTTACCAAGAAGATTTATCTATCAAGCAAGATGGCTGATAAAGAGCGATACTAAAAGACTAGCATTCCAAACATTACACAGAAGCAAAGAGGAACAGGTTGCATTAGATTCAGGATTACAGTATCGGACCATTTATCTGACTTCCAGAAAGGTGGCCATTTTTTAAGCAGGCTAATTTTAAATTTGGCGGGCATCATAGCAGTTCGCTGTTCTTTGTGGCATGGTCAAAATGTCTTCAGATGAAGATTAGTGCATTAAGATGAATTTTGAAGTGTATTGAATTGTAGGTTTTGAACAGTTTCGTTTTTTACTTTTCATTGTTTATTTTATATTTCAAGTACATATTAAACCTTGGTCCATAACTAAAGGATATTCAGAAATTCTAGTCACCTCCGGTCCCAAGCTTGGCCGATAAATGGTCCGGTATCGTACTAGATACAAAGAGCGATAAACAAATGTGAAAAGGAGCCAAGCAAAGTGGCAGCAGAACTGCTGGGAGTGAGAACTTTGTGGGGTGGACACCAAGGAGTAAAATAAAAAGACCAAAGATGAAGAGAAATAGATGTAGTCAAATGCCAACATAAGGAAAAAAAAATATATAAAAAATTCAAAAAATGATGACGGTTGTACCAGGTGAATATTTTCCTTTCAAAAACGAAATTAACTCTTAAATTCATATAACAAAATTTGAATCTAATTTAAAGAGAAATAACTACTGATTAAAGTTACCACCCCTTTGACATTTAGGTCAATTTTTAAAAAATTCTATTCACAAGTGTTCCATTATTTTTTTTTTTTTATTATTATTCACAGAAGAGTTCCAGTCATTTGGGAGCGGGATCAAGCAGTTCACGAATTTAAGAGTTAAAACAATATTTTCACATAATTATCTAGAGAAACAGGGGAAAAAAAAAAAAAAAAAAAAAAAAAAAAAAAAATTCACCACTTTTTCCAGTCTAATATTAAGATTTACTTTTGTTTTAGGGAGCATCAGTGGATTACTGTCCTTGTAGTGCCTCCCTCTTGCACATAAAGAAAGAAAAGAAAAAGCAGTGTACATTAATTGAGAAAAAATGATGTGTCGCTAACAAGATGACAGAAGAGAGAAATAAAATTGCATCAAAATACAAAAACTTGAATGCAAATTGGAGCAGGGTTGTCAGATTGATCTACAAGGGGAAATAACTCATGCTTTATCTCAGGGACTTACCCAACACAGACAGTCGGGAGGCAGAGGTTCAATACCTCTTTTGAAGAGGGCCCGCCTCAGGAAGGCTGGTACTGAAACCTCCGACGCCTGGCTTGGTCGATTTCCAACTTTAATGCAGTTCCAATGCTTGTGTTTCTGAGATAAAGCTTGGATTATCTCCCCCTGTAGCCCAAGCTGGCAATCCTGAATCGGAGAAGGAAAAGGAAAAGGAAAAAAAAAAAAAAACCTTGAAGATTCAAACATTGTAAAAGAATGTCCTAAATTTTGATAACATCGACAGTGTTTTAACATAAGTGGCTATTGACCACTTTGATGAATATCCCATTAACAGGATAAATTAACTTTTTAAAAAGAATCTTGTAAAATCATTCAGAAACCAGGGTTTGCAGATTTGGCATGGGGAGATAATCCAAGCTCTATCTCTGAGAGTTACCCAACAGAGGCATTGGAATAGCATCAAATTTGGAAATCTAGCAAGTCTGAAGGCCTCAAGAGTATTGAACCTCTGCCGCCAGACTTGTTCTATTTCCAAAATCAAAGCTATTCCAATGCCTGTGTTGGATAAGTCTCTCCGATAAAGCTAGGATTATCTCCCCATGTAACCCAATTTGGCAACCGTATAAGAAACGGTGTGAATCTTCAAGACTGTCATTGGGTGGGGGCTGAGGGTGAGGTTGAATTAGATCAAGTGATCACATCACAGTAAACAATCAAGCAGAACTTTTCTTCGTTTAGCCTCCATCAATCTCATTAAATTTCCTGTGTGGTCGAGAATTCTTTTTTTTTTTGTAGCATCTAAAAAGCATGAGATTTCTTTCTACTCTATAAAAGAATTTTTTTTAAGCAGAACTTTTCACGCGATGGTATATAACACTGCCCATAAAATTTTTTAAAAAAATAATGTACAGATGCAGGGTTGCCAGATTGGGCTACAAGGGGAGATAATATGAGGTTTATATTCGAGACTTATCCAACACAGGCATTGGATTAGTGTCGAATTTGGAAACCGAGAGAGTCTAGAGGCAGAGGTCCAATACCAGCCCCATGAGCTTGATTTCCAAATTGACACTATTCCAATGCATGTACTGGATAAGTCCATGAGATAAAGCCTGGATTTTCCCCACTGTAGCCCAATTGGCCACCCTACATGGATAGCGGTGGGGATATAAGAGGAAATCCTATTCTGCTGATTACATTATAAAGCTATTAAGAGGAATCGACAGCCACATCCATAAGAAAGTCTTCCGAGCTTACTCCCCATAAAGATACAGCAACTTCATGGAATATCTTAACCATATCCTCCTGTGACATTTTCTTCACAGGTTCAGGTTCGGGTGGCGGCTTTGGCGTTTGGGGTTTGGGAGCTTTTTCATTATGAGAATGTATCGGCATAGTGCCGGTCACAGAGTGGTTTCTCACATGGTTCTTAGCGGCAATGGGTGGATTTTTATCGTTGGTAATATGGTTGCTATGGTTTGTGTTCGAAAGATTCACCTCGGAAGTCGAGTGGGCTCTTGAGTGATGGTTGTGAGCAGGTATTGGATTTGGCGGGAGCTGTTGGCTTTTATGAATGTGGTGCGATGGGGAAGGAGACATGTTCAATGGAGGCCTGCCCTTCGTATTAGGGGTGCTACTGATGGGGTTGGCAGCATTGGGTGACATGATAACGTTTCCGATCGAAGCAGCAGATATTTCTACGGTGTGGGTGTGCATATGAGCAGTCAGGTGCGCAGGCTCGGAGAACAGCTTGTTGCAGATATAACAGATTAAAGGTTTGTCGCCCGAGTGCATTTTCATATGCGCGCTCAAGTTTGACGCATGAGTGAACGCCTTTCCACAAATCTTGCACATGAAAAGACGCTCGTCGGCATGCGACTTGAGGTGAGCGCCCAAGTGTGCGTACTGCGAAAAGGATTTGTCACAGAAATCACAACGGTATGGCTTCTCTCCACTATGGGTTCGCATGTGCATGACGAGATTCGAAGAAATCGAGAATGTCTCAAAGCAGATGTCACACTGGAAGGGTTTCTCTCCGGAATGAACCCTCATGTGATGCGACAAGGAAGCGGAGTCGGAGAAAGTTTTTAAACACTCTGTACACTGGAATGGTTTCTCGCTCTGATGGATACGTTTGTGGGCCGCAAGATTTGACAGTTGCGTAAAGGACTTATTGCAAATATTGCAAGTGAACGGCTTCTCCCCCGAGTGGATACGCATGTGCATGGCAAGATCTGATGGCTGCTGGAAAACTTTATCACATAAGTGACACGACAGAAGTTTCTTACCCATATGGTGTTGTTGCACATGTTCGGCAAGGCTAAACTGATCATGATAGACCTCTTGGCAGTAGACACACTTGAGATTCAGAAGTGGTAATGGCGAACTGGACGAAGTGTTAGTAAGAGATGTCTTCTTAGACATGTTATTGTTATTTTTTTGCTGTTGTAGTTGCTGCTGCTGCTGCTGTTGTGAATACGCTCGGAAGAACGCTTCCCTTGCATGATGGGCTTCGTGCAACATCAAGTCCGATTTTTGAGTGAAAATTTTAGAGCAAAAGCTACACTTGAAACCCATGGTTTTCTTTTTCCACTCCTCGTATGTCAAACGTTTTTAAAAATGGTTTACTCCCCCCTCGAGAGGATAAAGCAGGTCAAAGATATTGTTGAAGGTTATTTGTCACAGTTCTTCTCCAAATGTACAAGATTCAACAGGCGGGTTTCAGGTTTTCACCAAGAATTTCTTGATACTTGACAATCACTGCAGTCTGAAAAAGAATGGAAAACAAAAATGTATAAGAATAATTTCATCACATATATACAGTAGAAGTCCGTTTTTTTACAGCATCCTTGGGGATTTAAGAAGAGTGCCGTTACAATGGGTGGAATTTATTATCAATAAATAAATAAAATAAATATAGGTAGGTATAGCCACAACAAATTTGTTTCTCACTTATTAGTGAATCTTCAGGTGGAAAATGATCATACAAATTTATATTTGTCTTATTTATATACCCCGATCTATTATTCCGTTAAGATCTTGTAGTAGCGTTCTAAAATTTTGAATTTAAGTAGTTATGCCAGCGATTGGGCTTTAAAAAAAAAATAAAAAAATATCTGGCGGAACAGCGTTTTAAATTGAGAGTTATGTTTGCGGTTTTTGTTTTTTTTTAAGATAAGGCTAAAATTTAATGGGGGTGTATTTAGAATATTAATAAGAAATGATAAATATATAAATTTTTAAGATCATTTTCCACCTGAAGATTCACTAATAAGTGAGAAACAAATGTCGTGGATACACCATAATATTGTTATATTATACAAGCTCTATTTTGACTAATATTGAGCACTATTGTACAAAAAATAAAAATTTAATTAAGCTTATCATTAATTGATAAGGTTTTGTTATTTTTGCTTATACGGATTTACATTTAGCTATAAAAAGGCTACTTCAGGTTTTAAACAAAGATGTTTGTTTTACAAAAGACAACAATTTAATAATTATATAATTTATTTTAAATAAATTATTGAAGCTAATTTTTTAATTTATGAAAAATTAGATTCATTTAAAATAAATTATATAATTAAATTGTCTTAAAAAAAAAAAACAAAAAAAAAACAAACAAGTCACTTGACTGAAAATAAAGTTTTTTTTCTTCGTTATGCTACGATTGTTTAGACTCACTTAAAAATAAATCTTTATACACGCACACACACACAAAAAACAACTTAAGTCATAACCCTACGCCACCGACCCGGAAACAGCCATTATTATTGCTAAAGTTGAATCCAAGTAGCCATTTTATAGCTAACCATTCTTTAAACCGGTATAAGCAAAAACCAACCTTTCAGATGTGTTATTTTAGACAGCATTGTTTTATTTACTAATTTCAATTCTTAAAATAATGACAGATCTTCATGTGCTGATCTGACAATAGTCATGTGCAGTTTGTCACTGGCGGCAGTACAGAGATAAATTGCGTCATCATATGGTGCTTCGTGATCAAAGGACAAGGCAGAGCCCTGTACGAGCTTCGGGATTAAAATGCCCAGCTAGTTTCTTGCTAACGAAAATTTAAGTAGGTCCAAAAGTCTCCAGGCCGTCCCCGAGAAGGACATTCCTAAGCTGAGAAAAGGGGACTCCAGATTGATCGCATCGAAGCCAGGTTCAGAATACCGAGACTGTTTATGTAGATCAGAAGTGTCAGCCCCTTTTACTTTACTTTCTTTGTTGACGAGCCGGGCTGTAGTTACAGTTAGAACATGCATGTCATTAAATAATGCCTTTAGAACAAGTGCCATTACAAGAGATTACTGTATTATACATCTTCATGTTTTGTTTTTTTTACACACAAAACAACCAATGTTTGAGTTTGAGTGAGTGAGTGAGTGAGTGAGTGAGTGAGCACCCACTGAATTTTTATCAAAATCTAAGATGGTGTCCATGGGCCTTTAAGTGATTTGATTTGGAATGACCAATATATATCCATACAAACTATATTTACATCACAAACAGTGAAAGACAAAACAAATTATTGTCACCACCAGGCGTACATGCATTCATTGTATGTTTTGCTTATCCTCTCATCTGTGGTACAAAGATCTCGTTGAAAATGTGAAGAAAAAAAAAAAGGCTGCCGATACCCAGGATAAACAGAACAGTGATAAGAAAAAGAGCAAGTGTCTATCTCATCTATGTACACTGTAAACAAATATCCCCAAATCTGGAAAAATACTTCTGGTCCAGGCATTTTGGATAAAGGGTACTCAACCTATATGGGATAGGGTGATGGTAATGAAATTAGTCTACCAGACCAATGCATATATAGAAGGTTGTATTCTCAACTAGTTGCCCTGCTAGTGAGGCGCCATGCTAATCTGAGCTTAGGCAATTAACTGGGCCTGCTGTTGTAGATGTCCATTTCCCACAGGTACCGGTGGTAAAAGAAGAAGGCCACCTGTCTTGATAATCAATGGAACGATACTGAAGTGACCTCTCCAGGGCACAAGCCTGGGTGAAGTGTATGGAGATCCTGAGATGCCTAGTTGACAGAATCGCCCTCTTGACCTTGCAGGAGCTGCCGGTAGAATTTCAAAGTTGGCATCCAACCGTTTTAAGGGGCCTCCACTCCCAGGTTTGAAATCAGAGCTATCCTTGCAGATTGGTTACCCCCCCCCCCCAGGCTAGAGAGCCTAGCAGAGGTGTATATAATTGACTAAATTTTGCTTCTTCCCACCCACTCATATTTCTTCAGTCTTTTTGAAATATACATTTGGCACCTTTGAGGAGTTTGGATATATTCATGCTGTAATAGCTAATTAACTATTCACCAATATAGCTAGTTTAAACCTAGAGGTTCACTCCTAACCATGTTCCAAAATTATATCCCTTGAAGTATGAGTAGGATGGAGTTTGTTCCCCCACATTAATACCTCCAGTCGGTTAAACTATGTATCCTTACTTTAACCAGCTTACATTAAACCGAACAGTAACCAGATCAAAATGGCATGTTTAAAATTTCCCCCAGGCAATAGATTTCTACTTTAAGTTCTCTAGTAACATCTACCACTCCTCTCTTTCCCCATCCCTCTAGATATTCCCTTGTGTAGGAGGTGGTAGTCAACTTTGGAGTCCAGTCTGCCCTGCTATTTTACCCCTAGCTGGGATAGGTTCATGCCTTTCCCAAGTGGTATAGTCCAGAGTAAAAGCCAGGATCTCAAGTGTGAAAAGAGAAACAGTTAATGTCTATAAGCAGCAATATCAATGGATTTTAGAATTTATTCGAGAAATACAATTTAGACCCAAGAAAGTATGCAGCAATCTTTTCCTAGGTTACCTGTAGGTTAGGTACGTTGAAATATTTAACATTTTTAAGTTGGTTTTGATTGATTGACTGTTTCGTTTAACGGCACATCGACCCTTGGGTCATTTTGTGCCGAATTCAGTAGGGGGAGGGGGAGATCCCATGTCCCTGTGTCTAGAGACTTGAGAATCCCAAATCCCTGTCACCGAGACAAATGCCACGAGGACCGGGATAAGTGGGTCAGTGGTCAAAAGCTTCTCAGGACGAGTCCCGAGCATGCTAATGGTGATCACCTCCCGACCAACTTCTTCCAGATATCCGGAGATACCCGAGCATGCCACAAGGACCAGCGAGCCTTTTTAAGTTGGATTTCTGTTTGTTCAAATCTTAACATCTAAAAAGTAGTTATACTTAGAACTGAACAGTTAAACAAGCTTACCTCTAGTTTATGAAAGAAAAAAAAATATTACAATTGTTCTTTTATTCTGTATTAGTTGAAATATGCCCTATCATGTGGATTCCAACTTGCATGTATAACTGAATATTCAACGAAAAATAAGGGTTCAATTTAGCATTATTAGAAAAATACATCTTTTAGATGCCCTGAGATGAGTCTTCAGTGATGTTGTTTGCCTGGTCTCATTGGGGGTTTCGGGTTTCTCAACATCATACCCTCTCCACCAGGTAACCCGGCCTGCATTAATAAATAAGAGGCCCTCATCTGTGCCAGACATATTTTGACTGACAGGCTTTTTATACTGGCAGTTTTGCTCTCTGGTCATGTGACAGCCAATGAGATAGCGCCACTGGCTTAACGCATCGTCCCTGTTCTTAATAAATATTATAAATAGAACAAATCCTCAAATCCCTTTTACCTAAAAACATTCCCCTAGGTCCATTGAGTATGCATGCCAAATTTGTGCTAAATTCGGTTGAGCTGCGCCAAAGTAAAATGGAGAGACAGGGACAAATAGAAACAGTTTTATATATTATAGTTACATTTAAAAACCAAATAGTCTTAAGTATGCATACCAAATTTGGTTGATCTACGCCAGTGGTTCTTAATGTGGGCGCTAGCATACCGACCTGGGGGCGGGGGGGAGATTTCAAGGTGGGTGTTGGTGACTAAGGGCCTTAAGGGGGCATTTGAGCTTCTAGAGGGAGGTTCAGAAGTTATTCTGCTAGGTTCACTAAGTACGCATACCAAATTTGGTTGAGCAGCATTGAGAACTTTTGGAGATATTGTGTGGACAGACATGAAATTTTGGCTGTATTATGTGTGGACATATAACTACGATGTAGGGGGAAAAAAAATTGTGCACAGATCCACCTCAAAATTAATCAGTTCTTCCTTAGCCTATTGTGCACCCTTCTGCAGAATTTCATTGAGGACTCCTGTTCCGCTCCCACATATAGAGCTTGTATCTTATCTTAGATACACATATCTATCCTACTCCACTATTAGGCTAATCACATTATACACACCTACCACTTTTTAAGTTAATTGTGTTCTAAGCCAAACATAGGATTTTATTTCTTTCTAGTGGAACATTACACAATCAAAACGGATATTATCAGGTATTATTTATGACAAAACTCTACAGCATTGAAACTGTTGCCAAAAATATTTTTTTCATAGTGTTCTCATCTTTGGACGGCAACATATTCATATTTTCAATGCTGTAGAGTTTGGTCATAAATAATACCTGATAATATCAGTTTTAATTGTGTAAGGTTTCACTAGAAAGAAATAAAATCCTGCTATGTTTTAGAAGACAACTTTCTATTAAAAAGTGGTCGGAGTGTATTCATGTATGGGCAACACTATACATTGAAGATTGCAGTTAAATGTGGAGGATAAAGATACCAAGAAAATGTACAGTAACTTTGATAATGCGAAATACTAAAAACTTAAAACCCATTAACTTTGGATGATGGGAATTCCAGTCATTAGTTTTATGGCTTAATATTGTTAGTTTGCTAAAGAGAACACAGCATATATGTCAGGTTTCTTTCAAGTTCTCCAGACAAGGAAGGCCAGAAGGAGAAGGTAAAAATGTGTTCGGGACAAACAAATATCTTCCGAGACAGAAGTGATTAAAAAAAAATTAAAAATAAAAATTTCCCCAGGGAAGATATTTTTTACAAATTTTGGTGAGCATTGTTCTTATTGTTACGATAGAAAAAAACCAAAAAAACCCAGTCAACTCCAGGTTTGGACTGGATGTTTGACAATTATTTATTTCCTCAACATTTTAATGGTGTTTTTAGTATGCTACTAACAACTAGAGATGATAAAGTAAAGAAACAATATTTTGATTTTGGGACCGTTTACATTTCCTTTCAGGACAGATAAAATTGTTTTTCGGGACAGTTCCGGGACGATAGTGAAAAAAGTTAGTCTGGAGCTCTGGCAGACACCTTGCTGGGTTGAGCGAATGACTTGGTGAAAGAAATATAATGGATGACATTTGTTCCTTTCTTTTCAGAAAGGCAAGGAAGAATCATGTACAATATAAAGGTAAATGTATGTGTCATGGTATCTTATGTTGTGCAATGCATATATTTCACTTCACTGTATGATAGACTTATGCCCAGACAGAGCTGTGTCCATACTACCAGAACACACAAGTTGACAATGGCTGTACAGCCAAGCTACTGTTACAAGCAAAAGTTCAGATCTTTTCTCAAATACAAACTTAAGTAGAGAGAAGACACAAAGTACAGGCACAGCACAGATTGTTTGGCAACGGATGGCCCAGCACGTCTTTTAATCCAGACAAAATTACAAGTGGTTATTTGAATGTTTTGCAGCTCTCACACTAGTTCAGAGTAGCCAAAAGGTCAAAACATGAAACAATTTCGCCCCAATGATATGTTGACCAAGAATAAGGAGTTTCAAAGCTGTAGTCCAGCATCCACAAACCCTTCAACTTCAAGTGGCCAGGAAGTTACCCCATAAACACCCAAAATCTTGACAGTCCTCGTCTTCCAGACCTTTTTGATTAATTTCAGTGTGGTACTATGGACAGCCAGGGTGAGAGCCGGGCGATGTTAAAAACCTTGTAAGAGGCCAGGTGGTTTGCCTCTTGCCGTGACGTTGGCGGTGTGGGGAGATTGTTCTCTTTGGAACCTTGGGGAAATGCAGATAACATGGTTGATGGATGTCATGACCAGATATTAAAAGCCGAGAAGCTAAGCCATGTGTATTGCCTCTAAACATGAAGTTGGCTGTGTGGAAATAACAATATGGAAAAATAATTTTGAAGATAAAATT
>VCCN01002209.1:113648-126840 GCA_006491835.1 Architeuthis dux | reverse complement strand
TATATATATATTACACATATCTATGGAGCAGTGTTGTTGGTTAAAAGTAAAGAGGAGGAGGCATCCTACAAGTATAGTAAGACACCTGCACTGGTTATGATCGTTTAATAAAATAAAAATTACTCGAAAGAAAGAAAGAAAAAAAAAAAAAATGCTTATTTTACTAACCTTAAGAAATCCCTAATTTTAAAATATTTTCAAAGCAAAAATATAGAATTGATATAGACATTATCTAAATTAATCTCATATGTCGAGTGAATGTTATTCCTCTCTCGGGCAATTTAGCAATATAAATAATTATATTCATTCAGGTGCTTTTTTTGGTGATACACTTAAAATATGTCGGGTGTTTGCAAATTAAACAATGTTAAGTAAAGTATTATAACAAGTTTTTAAAAAGGGAATCAGATTCCTTCAAGTTAGATATGCAGTCTCTTTAGCCTGTGTTTTTTAAAAATATTTTTATACATGATTTTACTTTCTATATTTACGTTCTGTGCTATAAGTAAAAAGGGGGAAAAAATCATCATATTTCTTCCAGTTTGACATGTGGTCTTTTCTAGCCTGTGTATTCTATATTATGATGTTTTTTCTTTTCTATAAAGTATATATAAGTAAAAGAAAGAAATTAAAAACTCACCTGAAGGTTGGAATATTATAAAGATGAATAAACGTTGCCAAGTGTAAATAAGCTGGTACTAGCGCCATGCTGTAGGAGTAGTTGTATTTAAAGATACACAAAGAAAGGGAGAGGAGAGATTGCGGTCAAGTCGGCTTTTAAAAAAAAAAAAAAAAAGATGTCTTTCTTTTCCTTCTTACACTCACCCCCTTCTTGCCTTTATAATGTCAGGCAATAGTGGCTCTAAAAGCACATGGCAGCAGCGAGAGGGGAGAGAGAGAGAGAGCAGTGTTGCTTGATGCTTCCTTTGGTTGGTGAGGCTGTTGTTTTGTTAGCTTTTAGCTTGTGTCATTTATATTTCTATACACGGTCAGTAGTTTTTAGTTGCCGCCGCTGCTGCTGCTGTTGAAATTAACCAAGATTGACATTGCCACGACGATGATGATGATTAAGAAATATGACAAGCAATTTAGATGTTTTTCATCTAGATTTAGATGTTTTTGGTTGCGTCTAGATGTCAGAAATTGCTATTTAGATGATTTTTTAATTAAATAATATTTTTATCTAATTAATAGCAATAAAATAAGTAATATTTTTATTTAATTTATAGCAATAAAATAAGTAATATTTTTATTTAACTTATAGCAATAAAATAAGTAATATTTTTTTATTTAATTCATATTAATAAGATGGGTGATATTTTTGATAAAATAATATTTTTATTTATTTAATTTATATTAATGTTTCTAATAAAATATGTAATATTTTAATAAATTAAATGTTGACGATTAAAAGCAGATTTAATTAACATGTGATATATTTCCTAGATTTTTTAGATGTATATATGGAGAATCTAAATGTTTCTAGATGTTTTTTGACTAGATTCTATATGTAAATGTGAGAATAAATTTGGCAATACTGACTATTGCGATGATGATGATGAAGAAATATGACATGACGTTTTGAAGAATGGATGGATAGTTCAGGGTGTTGCTGCTGGAGCCTGTTTGTTAATTTAATTTTATTGGCGGATAGCCCAGGGGGAGCCCTTCACTTCAGCTAACGCTGATTTTCAAGGGGCTCTCCAAATAAATAAAACCTTTTAAAAACAACAACAAAAAAGAAATTACAATCTAAAATTCATTGCCAATAACAACACATGCGGAAAAAACGACTCTATGACACAATACACGTTATGCTTTTAATAATAATAATAATAATAATGATGATGATAGTAATAAACCGTTTTTGAAAAAAAACTTTTTCTCTCTCTCTCTCGCAACAGTCAGTATTATGTGTGTATTGTTTTGTTGTTGCACGTTTTGTTTTAAAGTGTTGTTTGCGTCAGCTCTTTTTCAATTATCAATTTATTTATATATAAAGTAAAAAGCCTAGTAGAAATGAAGACAAGGGAATCAGCAACTTAAAACTAAAAAGAAGAAATTAAAACTTGACTCCTTCATTAACATATATACTCTTCTCCCCAGCTGTGGACTAGTGTGGTGCCTTGGTTGGTGTATTTGCGTATTTTGAATAAATAATATTCATACCTATAATTCTCGGTAGAGAAAGGAAGGGGTGAATCAGTTACACAGGAATAGGATAGGGTTGCTGGTCATGTGACCTGCAGCGAGAAGTGTTCGTTTCTCTGGGGTCATCGTAAGATAATTAAACATATTTAGGGGGAAAAAATCACACCCGACCAAAAAAAAAAGAAGGAAATTTAAAAAAACCATTAAAAAAAAATACTGTCATGCTCTTGCTAGCTGTATCTTTCTATCTATTCGCCCCCCTCTCTCTCCCTCTTAAATACACACAAGCGTGCAAAAAACATTATTTTTAATATTTTAATCGCCTTTAAATACAGCACCGTTGACAAACTCCTGTTTGTTTGAAATAGCGCAATGATTCACAAAGTGTGCGCCGCGGCTCCCCGGGGCGCCGTCATTGACCCCACAAGGGTGCCGCGGGATATTCAAAAAATTCAATAAATAACAGACCAGCTAAGGTTTAGAAATTCTCAGGGGGGAGATTTCCTAAAAAAAAAAACTTTTTCAATTTTAGATGCTCTAAAACAGCTATTTCAATGTATTGAAAACCTAACATAATTTTAAAAACCAAGATAATCAACAAAATGCGGGAGATTTGGTAGGTCTGAAAATAGGAGGGAAAAATTTTTTACAGACATATTTTATTCAATGCGGGAGATTCGTACAAATTCTTTATATGCGGCAGGGGTGAGGAAGACAGAACTTGGTATCAAAACTCGGAAATACGGGAGACTTGGTAGGTCTGAAATAATAATTTGAATCCAAGATTTGAGAAACTAAACTGTGTTGTGAACAACAGGCTCACCCACCCCACTAGCAATTATGATTATTAAAAGAGGAAACAAATATATAACTTTCTATGAATTTAAATTACATGATTCATTATGGTTTTGGTTTACCTAACTAACCTATGAACATATTATTTTCTGACTTAGGGCGCCATGTGAAAACCCTCATGCACTCAGTGGTGTAGCAAAGGTTCTCAGCGCCCGGGAGGGTAAAGATAATTTTGGTGCCCCCCACCAGAGCTTGAAATTAACATTGTCCTGGGGATGGTAAAAATGTGTCCAGTATGGAAGTTATTTTTTTTTTTTACCATTAATTTACCATTCTTTATTCTCCATGGTTACTTCTGAAATGTTGTTATTAAATAAAACTGAGTTTTAATAATCAAGACATATAAAGTTTTATAAAATCTAATGTTTGGGAGATTTTTAATAGAATTATTTAAATTTTTTAATTAGATACAGATATTGATTTAAAATGTATGGAGGACCGGAACACAATAACTTGTTAGCCCCATGTTTTTTGTATTATTAATGAAAAAAAATAATATGCAAAAGTAATTTTTTATGACTAACTATTTACTATTTTCTTGCTGTTGAAACAAAATTAAATTAAAACTTCAAAGAAGATATATTACTGCATTACGTTTTAGAATTTTTGTAGAAAGTGCGTAGAGCAGGTGTGGGCAAACCTTTCTCCCCAAGGGGGGACACTTGGAACATCTGTAAGGTCTCTAGCGGGCAGCATTCGACAAAAAACTTAAAATTTATTTTTACATAAAAATACAATTATTCATACAAGTGTATTATTTGGTCCACAAAGAAAGTAACAGATAAAACTGAATTTAATATTATGTTGCTTCATAAATGTTACTGAACAGTTACTCAAACTCTTAATGAGATTTAGGTAATTGCATAGATACGTACACAAGTTTGTTGTAGTCAGGATTCAGCATGCTTGTAGTTATACACAAGACAGAGTGCAAATTTGAGTCTGTTAGAAGAGACCTGTTCTTTGATTTGTTAATGTTCATACATGATAAAGTCTGATAAAATAGGTTGAAGCAAAGAATACACACATTTTTCTGGCAAATGTTTTCAAATTACCAAACTTCTTTGTACTGAGTGATGCATAGAATTCAGTCAGTTTCATATTCTTAAACTCTCCTTCAGAGTATTGTCTGCTTGGAGATTAATTAACTCCAACTGGACATCATTTGACGCTGCTTCAATATTAAAGAAAAAAGGGTACCTCAGCAAATTGAACTGATTTTCCATAGCTTTAAAATCAGCAAAACGCCTTGGAAACTCATCTTTTAAAGCAGTACGTGTTGACTGTATTTCTCTGAACAGACTTGTGGGACAGTCTGTGTCTGTAACAAGGGAAAATGCACAAAGTTGTGCTCACTCAGTTGTTTGGAAAAGAGTGCTAGTTTCACTTGAAATGATATCATTTCCACAAACAATTCATGTGCAAAAACAACCTTGCCTTGTAAGCCTTGTAACTTGATGTTCAGTTCATTCAGTTTGTCGAAAATGTCAACTATGAACACTAAATCACACATCCATTCTGTCTTTTTCATGTTACTTAAAAATTCACAACTAATGTTCTTCATTTCAAGAACGAGAAACATTTCTTCTCTCAGATTCCACACTCTTCTCAAAACATTTCCCAGGCTTAACCAGCATACATTGCTATGATACAGTACATCTGAATATTCCCATTCCATATCATCCAGAAAACTTCTGAATTGTCTGTGATTTAGCCTCCTGGCTCTGGTTAAGTTAATGACACGTTTAGGATACTAAACTCAACCCAAAGAATTAACATTTAAGGCCCTCATAATAAAACGAACTGTGGAAATTGTTCGCTCTAAGCTGTGTGCATGTGTGTGCGCGCACACAAGTTTTGCAACCAGTGCATAAAAGAAAATCAATGTGTGCACAAAAGATTTCAAATTCTATAAATGGCATACTGTGTTTTTACTGAGAAATATTGGTTCACAATATCAAATTTGAAAGTGTGCACATACTTTTGTCATAAGAAAAATTTTGCACAACATAAGATTTTTGCACACCCTGACTACTAAAAATTAGAAGGATTATTGACTATGACTAAAGAAACCACTTACTTTTTTTGCGTGCATGTGTGTGCCTTTTGTCTTTTCTTTAAGAAGTCGTTATACTTCAGGTTTTTTTGGCTAGCAGGCTGACACTACAGTCTGTCTCTTCCAAAATTTTGGCTGCAAACTTTTCTGATGTTCCAAAGGTTGAAACAAAAAGGCACCGGTTCATTTTATCTTATTGTTTGATTGTTCACTTCTTCGATGACAGTCAAGTTAAAGCCAGGATCTGGCCACTAAACTCATGGAAGTTTTGTACAATGGACAGAAAGGGTGAGGAGAAGTTCTGGATCGCAACAGAAAGACCGCAAATAGGGCGGGGAGAAGGAGAGAGAAGCAGGGTAGCTAAACTGGCTACGCATAGCATATAAAATAGACGGCAAACTTGTCCAGAAATTCCCTTGTGACCTCGTCTCACCCGACTTACCTTCCCTACCAGGCTCCAGCTATTGTGAGTCGACGCCCACCCCTGCAGACTTGTAAGACACTTTACCTGGTGTTGATTGAGTTAAAACAGGTTCCAAGATCATCATTACCAAATTTTATTTTGTTTGATCTGCATTCAACACTAACAACAGTTAATCAAACCAAAAAGAAAACAACAAATGTTATCCACACACATAATAAAATAATCCCGGAACAACATACATAGAATGGATACTGACGTTCACTGCTCAAAATGCCCTGATAAGAAAATGCTGACTTTATCTATGTGCAGTAAAACCAGAGGACACAGCCATAAACTACAAATTCAGACATCCACTGGTGTTAGACAAATTTCATCTCAACAAGATTAGCAAACACATGGAATAGCCTAAGTGAAAACACGGCCACATCTGAGTATATCAATAATTTTTTAAATAATCTTTATTCTGATATCAGACATACCAAATTTAACTACCATTTTTCTTATTAGTTTAATCCCAGCCCAAATACACTGAAGCCAGATTAATGACGCAATAAACTGCTGTCAAAATAGTCTATTTCAAGTACATTCAACTACAACAATTAGCAATGTGCAAATGTCTTCTGTCACGCTAATATTGTAGTAAAATAGGTTCTCTCTTTCTTTGCATCCCTAATCTTTTTGTCTATGGAATTAGGAACCGGTTCTCTCTTTCTTTCGGGCCCGTGCACACTACCACACAGCATCACATACACCCTTTGGCAGGACTGTGTAGGCCTGCCCCTAAAACTTAATGAAAGCACAAAAAACTACTTGCAACCAAAATTTTACAACCTTTTACAAAAGGGTAGTAACCGAATATATCCATACAGATGGTGAAAAATAAGTGCCCAGTTTAGCATTACAGAGTAAGTACTGACAAATTTCCAAAGGAAACAAAGATCTTTTGAATTGAAAGCACAAAAATTACTTGTCAAAAAATATTTTCTATTCTCTTTTCTATTTTCTTAAGTAGGGCCAAATATGTAACTAACTAACATAGTACCTCATGGATTGGCACTTTTGCCTAGGATCAGAGTATCTATGTGCTCTGCCTAGGATCAAAGGGTCGCTCCCCAGCACTTCTGTCTAGGATCAGAGTGTAGTATCTGTGAGTGAACGGTCATTGAAAAGTGTTACGCACTCACAAGGCCGGCGCAAGGGTTTCATGCATCTTAGCTTAAAATTTGCATCCTCGGTTGTATTCTAACAACTATTTTTTTCAGTTTGGAGTGCGTCCCTAGGACCTTTGTACCCTACACGCACACACACAGAGTTTCGGGAGTCGGGTCAAACACAAAATCAAAGGTAATTACACACATATCTCTCGCCTCTTTTCTTCTCTCTTTTTCGCTCTCCCTTTTTTCTTTCTCTTTCTTACCCTCTCTCTTCTCTTTTTTGTTCTCTCTATGTATGTTGTACAGCAAAGAAATACATTGACTTACATGGCACACCAACTCTAACAAGAAAATGAATTGGACAAAAATAATTCAGTGGTCAATGAATGAAACTTATATCAGCACGCTACCGATATACATACTCATCACCCCTCCACCCCTTTCATCTGTCGCATGTTAAAAGCTTCTAATAATAGTAATAGTCGAGGTGGGGGGGGGGGCTAGCAGGGCCTACTGTGCAACCCCACCCCATGCCCATGATCCTATATTTAGGGTACCAAAATGTTCCTTAGGATGTCCTCTTTCAGAAAAAAGATGTTCCCAAGAAAAAAGTTGGGAAGAACTACTTCATTTGCATAACCCAGAAAAAGTGATATATTTTAAAGCCAACTTATCAAATAAAATAAAAATACACTGAGATACAGAACAAATTATAATAAAAATTGTAGTTACTTTTTATTAAACTTATTAATTATTTATTTTTAAATGGCGAGATTTTCAACTAAATTGGGAAAGAATCAGCCAGATGTAGCTGAAAAATAGCTAATTTGGCAACCTTGCTTATCTGAGACAGACAAATAGGGGTATTATGTACCTTACATCGGCCAGTATTTACCATGCAGTAATTAGATCAACTTAGCCACATAGTTTAGTAGAAGGTGTAACAATGTAAAGAGTGAAAAAGTATACATTTACGGTGACAGGTCGATTGCGTCCCGGACAACCACGTCCCGGACAAAAGCAACCTGGACATTTGCGTCCCACTAAATTGCAACCCAGTCATTGGTGTCCCTGAGAATAATATTGTCTTTTGAACCCATATAACCTGTTATATACAATTGAAAAGTATGAGATTTTTAAAAAAATATTAAATAAAAAGTAAAAAATAAATAAATGTGCCTGGGCCATTCCATGTCAAATCACCTAATGGTCCCATGGGCACCATCTTAGATTTTGATGAAATTTCAGTAGCTGATACATTCTCTACAGAAAACTCAACTTTCAGCTTGATTGAACAAATGGTTAAGAAGTTATGACAAATTGAAATTTGCTTAAATTTACATGTTGCAAACCGCAAGCATGATTTGCCAAATTTAACACTTCATAACTATGCAATTTAAGATGATATCTAGCTGAGATTTGGTACTCCTGTAGCTTTTCACCCAATGAAGCCATTTCTGGCTTCATTTTACCCATATTCTGGTTTAGGAGTTATGGGCCCTTAAAAATGGAGGGAAATGGCTTTTTAGGTGTAGGTGATAAATGTTTGGCCGGCCGTAGAAACTGAACTGTGGGTGTTAAAATAAAGATTCCACTGGATTATATTCAGTTGATGAATGTACACCTTATAGAACCGGATTTTATTGAAAACAGATAAGGCAAAAAGCTGTAGCTATGTATGTAAACAGAAAATTACATATGATAATTTGCATTTGAAAATTGAAAAAAATAATTCACACGCAAAACTCGTAGATTTTAAAATAGAGTTTAAAAGCATTAAATACTTTTCTGATGATCAAAACATAGGACCATTACAGTAAAAACCCAACATTTTACATGTTTTATGAATGCATGAAAAACGTAGTCAGTGAAAGAACGGTTCAAATTTTGCTGAATTATAGTTCAATCTATCCTCTTTGGCTGAACTGCCACACATTTCAGAGAATTCTTTTCAGAAGAATTCCAACCTAGTATATGAGCATCAATTATAACCCTTGAAATCTCATTAGGTGACACCTTTTCTAGAGCCAAATCAACTCAGAAAATTTCAGCTTGATTGAACAAACAGTTCAGAAGTTATGACACATTGAAATCTGCTTAAATGTGCATGCTTTTGCTAACTTTGCCCCTTCATAACTTTGGTATTTAAAAAAATATATAACTGAAATTTGGCTCCCCAATCAAATAAGCCATTTCTGACTTCATTTTACATCTATTATATGTGGTTTGGAAGTTATGAGTCCTTCAAAATGGGGGAAAATGGTGTTTTAGAGTGGGATCTGCTAATTTTTTGGCCAGCCACAGAAACAAACCTAAGGGTGTTAAAATAAAAATTCCACTGGATTATTTTCATTTAAAATGTAAAATGTTCGGTTTTTACTGTAATGGTCCTCAGAAAAGTATTTAATGTTTTTAAACACTATTTTCTTTTCAACTGAATATAATCCAGTGGAATTTTTATTTTAACACCCATAGTTCAGTTTCTACGGCCGGCCAAACATTTATCACCTACACCTAAAAAGCCATTTCCCTCCATTTTTAAGGGCCCATAACTCATAAGCCACATAGAATATGGGTAAAATGAAGCCAGAAATGGCTTCATTGGGTGAAAAGCTACAGGAGTACCAAATCTCAGCTAGATATCATCTTAAATCGTATAGTTATGAAGTGTTAAATTTGGCAAATCATGCTTGCGGCTTGCAACATGTAAATTTAAGCAAATTTCAATTTGTCATAACTTCTGAACCATTTGTTCAATCAATCTCGACAGTTTCACAGCCTCATTGAATAATACTTCTTCACAAATGAGACACAGCAGCCTTTGCTGATAAGTTGCTAGTGGAATGGAACTGTATTGAAAGTTGCATTATACTGTCAGACTTTCTCTTGTTTCGATTTTTTATCAGAAGTCGAGTCTAGGCTGCTGCCAGCCTCTTCAGTAGCATGCTTTTTCATGTACTTCCCCATATCTGGAAGTAAAAGCATACTGTATAGTACACACAGAGTAAAAGACACAAAGAGAAGCATTCACTTTTAATAGACGCACATGATAGTCCTAACAATAACTGCAAATGAGCATGCTTTACTTCCGTTATGGTACACTAGTTTGAAAATAACAGCAAGTGAGATCATTTTAACTGGTTATTTCCCTTTATCCATAGTATAACAGTAACACTACAGGGTATTAAGCACAATAGTTCGCCACTTGCCAGTTACTTGTATAGAAGAAATGGTTGGCGAAGTTAGCATTTAATAACTGCCTAATACTAATTCCTTCTCATTTGTAGGCAGATACGACTAAACAACAGCCATTTGTAAATCAGAATCATAGATAATCATGGAATCTCCTCAATGCCCCCCTCTAGAAGCTTACATGCCCCCTTAAGGTCCTCAGTCACCTCAACGCCCCCTTGAAACAAATCAACTTCCCCAGGAGGCACTAGTGTCCACATTGAGAACCACTGGTCTAGAGCAATTTCTTGTCTCTATTAATCACTTGGTTTTATATCACTGTGCCTACGATTAAAAAAAGAAAAAAAAAGGACTACTTTTTCAATCTCGGAACCCAACGCACCAAAACCCGAATTGCCGATCGAACTGTGAGTGACTGTTGATATCGCCTGCTGAATCCGTTTTAAATCTGCATATTTATTTCATCGATGGATATTTCACAATTTCTTTTTCCGATGTTTTCTTTCATTAATGATGCATTTTTAAACTGTATAAAGTATTTATTTTTATTTTCATATTTATTTTTTGTAAAAAAGTTAAAACTACATATTTATTTTTTTACAAAAAATAAATACATAGTTTTAATTTGATCAATAGTTTATTTATTCAAAACAAAGATAAAAACACATATTTTTTTACAATCAAAAGTTTTTTAAAATGACCTGTGGGTTGGTTGAAGGGAATCAAAATCAAATATAATACTGTATTGATTATCCAATAATCGAATGTATTCTTGAATTAAAGTGAAATCAAACAAACAAGTAAATATTAAGCATTGTTAAATTAAGGTTTGATTGTATTCGGCCGCTCAGAAACATGCCGATTCGCGACCCAAAACTTACAAACAACTGTGTTTACGTCATCCCCTGAATATGTGGGAAAATTTATACTGGGGAAACAGCCCGCCCCCTCAAAGTCAGACTTGAAGAACACAGAAAAGCCATAATCAAGGGAAAGATAGATAATCTGGAATGGCTGACCATATCGAGGGAGAGAAAAAGGTGACCACTTTCCTCTCCGGGAGGAAGTCCAGATTATTGACAGAGAACGCTGTTGGAAACAAAGAAAAATCAAAGAGGCAGCTCATATCAACATGTCGATTGAATGCAGACAAGTGCAGAGTTCAACCCGATGTGGCTTCCGCTCATAGGCGTATGGAAACTGTTTGGTTGGGTGGGGGCAGAGGGCTTGATTTGCCCGAAGTTTTACACAGACAAAAACACAAGTATGAATTTCCAATAAAATATCATATGAATTAATTTAATTTTTGACATGTATCACATTTACACTCTATAATCAAACTGTAAATGTCATTTAAATGAAAATAAACACAAATCGGAATGAAATAAAAGTAAAATTTTCATTCTATTTATTGAAACTTGATTAAAGCGCTATAAGTAGAACATGTTTAGCGTGATGATACTCACTAATACGAAGGACCTTAGATGTAGAAGGTGAGATAGCCCTGAAAAGGGCTGTATATATTAAAGGATCAGTAATGTGGAAGGTGAGATTTAGTCCTGAAAAGGACTGTTGTATTATGAATCACAATAGCCACACGTGTTGATGCTTGCAGAGGGATAGCGGAAATCGACCGCCATTGTTGATGGTGTTGTCGGGCGCACATGGAAAGTCACGTGACACAAATGGAGCAAGCTGATTGGCTGATCGGCCAGGAACTGTGGAAGAAGAAAGCGTGTGGCCGCCATGTTTATTTTGGTGCGTAAATACGAACAAAGAAGACACAACAGAAAGATAACAAAGGAGTACTTTTGTAGATTACAAGTAGAAGACTTGTTTAATAAAGTCGAGATCATACAGGGACCGTTTGCACATGGTATTTATAGTTGTTTTAGCAGCAGCTGGACGTGACGTCGGTCGAAGATAGAAGCATCCTTATTTTCGTATTTCGGTAGGTGTAGCCATTAAGAAATACGTAGGCTATTACATGAGTTTCTTCTGATCGCACACCACGTGGACTTCGCTAAAATACCGGAAATCAACACCTTACAAAAAATATCAAAATCGTATAAAATTCAATTTTATCGTAGGAATGTTTTGTCTCATTAGTAAGAAGAAAGATTGGAGAAAGATCTGAGATTAAGATTATTTGTGTATACCTTATAGAACCAAATTCTATTGAAAACAGATACTGCAAAAAGCTGTAGCTATGTATGTAAACAGGAAATTACGTATGATAACTTGCATTCGAAAATTGAAAAAAATAATTCACGCGCAAAACTCGTAGATTTTAAAATCGACTATTTATCGGATTTTAATAAAATCTTCGGTAATTATATAGTAAAGGACGAAATTGGTTTTTAAAGAAGTTTCCATTCTTTTCCGGAAGAATCCTTTTCCATGTGAGAAAAACTAATGACACTTGACAGTAATATTTTATTATCACAAATTATTAATTAAAAATGTCCCTTGTATAAAATAAGCTTGACAAGTTAATTACTTTAAATTAGATTTAGATTGTGCTAAATTAAAATTTAAAATAAGTGCACTGCAGAGACAGTGTGCAGATCTACATCCAGAGACAATGCAGACAGACAATAACATTAAATAAATGTTCATTTAAATGCAGCAATGTTGTGTCTCATTTGTTATTATTATCATATTGTATTTTTCAGACGCAAAAAAACTAAAAATAATTTAATTATTTGATAAAAAATAGACAAATATTTTATTAAATAGGTATATAACCGACTTTTTGATAAAAATAACATCAAGTCATCTACGTGACGATTTCTACGAAATCGACTACGGATACACAAAATAGGCAAAGGGAACATAGTTGATTGCAACAAATAAACAGAAAGCTTAAATATCAGTATAAATTTGTTTTAACACCGATTTCGTAGGATTGGTCAATTTACGTTATTGTCATCAAAAAGTCGGTTATATACCTATTTAACAAAATCTTTTTCTTTTTTTATCAAACATTATATCAGTAAGATAGTAAACGTAAAACATTTTAATTAAAATAAAATTAAATAACATTACTCGAAAAAATAAACAAAAACTAGCTATAAAAAGTTGAAAAAGATATATAAAACACTAAACAACAAACATGGATTAACTGATTATTATTGTAAATTGCATTAGATTTATATATTTTCATTCTATTTCGTTTTAAATCCCGTCCAGGTGCGATTTGTCCGGTTATCTCCAAGACCACTAATATGGTGTGTTCCAGATGTAGTAGTTATAGCAAAGATGTATGAATGGATTCAGACAGCAAATCACTAAGAACGGAAGCACAGGATAACCCAAACTGCCATTCTTATCTGTTCCCACAAATGTATTTTTACTTAT
>VCCN01002206.1:21628-62578 GCA_006491835.1 Architeuthis dux | reverse complement strand
TTTTTTCATTATTTTTAGGAAAATCTTCTTTCTTTTTTTTTTTCGTTGCCTTACAAGCACAAAACAAAAAGTGTCCTTTTTCTTTCCAAATTAATCTTTCATTTATACATCTGGTGATTCGTTCCTTCTCTTCCTCTTCCTTCTGTGACCCTCACATCATGTGTCCGTGGATTCTTTTTTCAGTTCCCCAGGTTGTTTCAAAATATGTCTTGTCTGCGTAACAGGTCCGCAAAAGCACCAAATCAATGTATGTTATATAGCGGGGTGTCCTGGGCTTTGATAGAAAGGAAACCCGAACACTTGCTTGTAAAAATATCTGGACATATTTTTATTACAGAACATACATTTTTGTTGGCCGGATAGTGAAGAGTGGAAGAGAGAAGACAAGGAGAACCGCCAAGCTGTCCCCTCAGCAGGGACAGCGGTTTTGTGCCTTTCGGCTCCGCTGATGTCTGTCTACTTTGAGTGTCGAGGTTTCGGTCAGCTTCCCAGGCTTGGATGATTTCTTCTCGGTCTGCTTTATAGATCTCCCCAATGCATACGTGGTGTCTCACGGTGTCAATGACCAACAACCATTTCCTGTTTACAACAATGATGCAATACATCCATCTCCCAAGGTGATCGAGGTTACTTACATTTCCGCCACAGGTGGCCAGATACGCAAATCATAACAATATTATGTATTGAGTCCACAAGATCTATAATATTTGCTTCATCACCCCTTGGGTATTAAAAAGCATGCCATAGACCTAGTTCAATCAGCATGCAGAATTTCACAATTGGTCCTCCATTTTATTTGCTGTAACATGATGACATTATTTAGTTTTATAGAATTAGAAAGAAATATTAATGCACAATAGATTATACAATGTGTAGGAGTCAGTAGGAGAATTATAAAGTCATATTTATCAGCAAATTCTTGATGTATTCAATAATATTGCATGTACAATTATTATGCAGGATTTGTTATATACCCTGTTATAATGCGGGTGGATGGAGGACCCCAAAATATTAATCTAGCTTCAAAATAGCTAGATTTAGCTCCAAAATATAATGTGGTGTTGGCTTTCTTGGACCCCAACACCCGCGTTATAACGGGGGAGGCCTGTATAATTATAAAAATTATAAAATTTCATAGATCCTAACAACAATTAAACTTCATCAGCCCTCTTTACACACACACACAAACACATATATATATGAATTGTAACACAAAAAAACTATTGACCCATACAAGGTTGCACAATTATGTTCCGTTCGAGATTGAATTCTTCAGTGGGTGGATAATTTAAGATAAGATATCCCTTTTATACTTCAAAAATTTGTTTTATGTTGGATGCTCTAGATTTTTATGTAATAATTAAAATGAATCTTTGTTATAAAAAGATATGTCTTATTATATATTTATGTAATATTGAATTATATATATATATAAGCATGCAGGGGACATGTCCCTTGTTAATTCAAACTTCAGTAATAATTCCTTTTACTTTTAATAGAAAAAATTAAAATATATTGATAAAACTGCATTTAATTATTTTTTTAAAATTTTGAGTAAAAATATTTGTTTTGAGCTTTGATTATAAACTACTGATATTATGTCTGTACTTAACATTGTCTTTCTTCTTACAGGGAGCTGGATGGTGGAAGCATGAGTTTTGTTATGCAAAATATGCTAGGCAGTATCATGATGTGAGTATCACTTGACTATAAGAAAACATAATTTTTGTCTGAGCATTAATACTTATAATAGCCTTTGAATAGCAAACTCTATAGAATGTCTATTTTTTTATGTATCATACATAATTCAAATAAACTATAATAAATGCAATATACACTCATACCTGTCAAGTTTCAATGTTGTAAATGACTGAGAATCCAATATATTCTTTTTGAAAATTATGTATCAAGATTGGCTATAGTTGCATTTCAGGGTATATCAGCTACTGAAACTAAGTGCTGTCTAGAAGTCTATTTAAAACATGTTTCAAAAGTTTTGTATGTGATCTTTCAAAGCAATGTGAGTTCCAAAGTTCTATAAAATAGATTTTTTTTATCAGAAATCTAACCCAATTTAATAAATCTAACAGTTTTTATAAAATGCGTAAGAATTTTCCTTTCATGCATATGAGCGTGAGAATGTATCAAAATGCAAGTGTCTCACTTAGAAGGTATGTACACTTCAACCTAGTTGAAAAAGCTCCTGGAATTGTCATTATTCTTTGACCTTTTTACATGTTCAATTCAATGTGATTATGTTCAATTTTGAAGGGTATGGGAAATACCTATTCTTCATTTTTTTTTCTTTCAATAATATTATTGTTAAAACAACTGTGATTATTAACTAATTTTGTGAAATTCTGAGATGGAAAATTTCTTGGTAGAACATCAAACAAAACACCTCTTCACTCTCTGCTTCCATCTTGATATTATGTGATACAACAGTGCCCTCTGAGAAATGCAGGACAAGAGGCTTCCTGTGGTGAAGTTCTGCTGGCCCAAATAGGAGTCAATGAATTGTTGCAAGTGTTACAGGTCAAAAGGTCCAATGCAAAAAGGTCCAATGAACAAAACATCCAATGCACAAAGGTCACATACACATACACATATGCAATATGCACACACATGCTAGAGGAGGAGGAGGTTACATGTCAAAACGTCCAATGAACAAAAGGTCCAATGCAAAAATGCAATTAATTAATCCCCAAATGGTACCGCGCATATCAAAGACGTGATAATTAAATAAAACAATCAATGGTAAAAATTAACACTTTATCCAGGCTCGATTATATAGCGACTCAACACATTTAACTGTAGCTGGCTACTCTATAAAGTACAGAATATGATACTCTTGTAAAGAAAAACAAATGTGAGATAAATGTTTATTAACAAAATTAAATTAGTTTTAGCAACATTTACTTTCAGAGAAAAAATTATCAAGATTTGAAAAGGTCCAATATCAAAATCCATATCCATTATTTGTTGTTTAATAGACTCTAAATTATGAAGGGAAAAAAGAAAATAATTGGCTTGTAATATAAAACAGTTCTATGTAGTAGTACTAGTAGTTGTCTCAACGCACATAGAGAGAGTAATGGGGGATGATTGCGAAAGTCAGTAGAGGCTGCTATTTTGAGAAAGGGGTATTATTAATTAAAACACGTTAAGCAAAACTCATGTTAAACAAAACCACGTTAATTAAGGAATAACTGTATCTGTCCATAATAAGTCTCAACCTAAAGTCCTAAGGGAACATATATTGCAACATTAATAATGATTTATTAAAACAAATGATTGCATATACATATGTGTATACATGTTTGCATATGTGGTATGTGTTTGAGTATGTAGCATGTGTCTATGTATACGCCCTTTTTGCATTGGACCTTTTGTTCATTGGACATTTTGACCTGTAACCGTCTATGTATAAATTGGCCCTTTTGCATTGGGCATTTTTTTACATTGGACATTTTTGCATTGAACCAACGCAAAAGTGACCTATGCCAAAAGGTCCAATTTATACACATGCGCACATAACATACACACATACCACATACTCACATGTGCATGTGCAAATGTCAAATATGCACACAAAGACAGACATGCACATAATCAAAAACACATACTCACACATACCAAACACACGTGCTACATACGCTCACGCATACACATATCCCACATACGCTCACACATACTCATATTTATGCACACATACCACGTACACGTTACATGCTCACATGTATACTTACACACATGCCACATATGCGTATACGTACACACATGCCATACACACATACATTTGGTCTAATGCAAAAGGGTTTAATGCAAAAATGTCCAATTTCAAACGATGCTACAAAAATATACAGAAATAAGAGAACTTTTTTTAAAACTGATTAATTCTCTGACGAAACCTCTTATGGATCGAAAGCAGAACAAATTTCTCATGTGGAGAGAGAGAACCAATGTAGAAACAAACTATTTCACGTTTTCTCTGTGTTTTTAAGGGTACTTGAAAGGGGTCTGTTTCTGGCCTCTTAAAAATCAGAAAATATGATTTCACAAGTAATCTTTTGTGCATTTAATCCACAAGACTCTGGGGGTACCCAGTGAATTTGTCAGTTTAAAAAAAGTTAATTTTTAAAGGTTTTACAATACAGCTATAATACGAAAGTGGGCACATACTTTCCGCCTTTTATTTATGGAAGTACAGACAGAGGTACGGCTTACATGAGTTCTCCCATTCTAAAATGTTCAAATGTGAATCTTTTTAATTTTACATTTTTTAGGGCTAGGGTTGAGTTTGTGGTTAAGATACAAATGTAGTGAGCGTGGTTGTGAAACTTTGCAATAGTGCAAAGTTTCACAACCACGCTCACTTGATGTTAAAAAACGACACACAAATGAAACAATTTAGGTTAAATTCATTCAAAGCAATGGCAGTATAATGTATGGGTAATCCTTGCAATAACGCACCAGGCCTGGCCATTTTGAATGGCTAAAAGTGACTATATTTTTTTTAATGGCCAGAATTGGGTAGATTTAAGAATTAAAATTGCAGACAATTTGGAACAAATAGGAGACTGGTTTACTTCTTATTTACATTGTGTGGGAAATACTGTCTGTCACAAATGACAAAGGAAAATTATTTAATCATTTTTTTATATTAATTTCAACTGTATATTCATTTTAGTGTAACAAATTTAATTGCAACCCCCAATCCTAAACGATGCGTTATTGCAAGTATTGCCAATTTATGTATTTACTTATTTTTCTTTCATTAATTCTCTTATTTCTTTTTATCTGTGCACCGTTTTTAACATCAAGTGAACATTTTTCAAACTAAGAGGGAAATTATTCACACAAACCATGCTTCTGTAAAAGTGTGTGTCCACTTTATCATTATAGTTACATTGTAACTACAACCCCCCCCCCCTCCTAAAACCATGAAAAATTAACTTTTTTCAAAACTGAAATATACCCTGGGTACCCCTGAGTCTTATGGATTGAAATCACAAAAAAGTACTTGCGAAAACAATTTATTTGATTTTTTAAGAGTCCCGTAACTAAGACCCCTTTCCTTAACAAGTGCTGTGCTGCCCAATGTTTTATTAACTTGAAGCAATAAGACATTTTTTTAGGAATTATTTCAAAGCTTTGATAGAGTCTTGAGAAAAACGGTGTTTGTATACGCATACATATGTAACGAAATAGACCAGATCAGGTTACCATTGGCCAGTGGGGATAGGAACATGGTCAGATTTGGAATCTGTGTCAAACTGCCTATGTGACCAACTGGGGTATCATGTTATCAAAAAAACGTTGGGAATTTGAAAAGTGGGAGGAGTTATGACCAGTAGGTATATAAAGGCTAGATCGAAACAGTATAGTTAGTTGGGCGTCGCGACTGGAAACGGGTTCACACTAGACGTGTCCGTGCCCGTCTCATGGTGGCGCTGACAGCCCGTTAGAAACCAATAGAATTTCCGTACCTCAGCGAAATCCGCAGACCAGAAATTGACCTGCGTGGTACGGAAATAAAATTTTGTAAAACTTTAAGATCCGGGGATTTTGTCGTCTTTTCTCTTCACACACGTGGGAGTGTTTTCTTTGTGTCCAAAAATGAATTTCCCTCCACAGAGAGACATCAGCGGCAGACCGGACAGAGAGACATCATCATCATCCGGACAGAGAGACATCATCATCATCATCATCGCCGCCCGCAGCCCACGGAGGCGATCCGGACAGAGAGACATCATCGCAGTCCGCAGCCCGCGGAGGAAAAATGAGCGTCTCTGAAACTCTCTAACTTTCAACCAATCTTTCCCTCATGGCGACCTTCTCAGAAACTACTGTCGCTATCTCTCTCTCTCCCTCAATAAACTTTCTCTCATGGCGGACAGAGAGATCGAGGTTCGATCGGCCGTTATGCTACACATATAGGCAAAGACAGTTGGTTGACCCTTTCGGGTTACCGGATAATAACAGATAGTTTACATTTTAATTTCAACACCACAGGCTCCCACAAAAAAGAGATTAGTTGCCCACTGCCCAGCCAAGGTCCAACTTGAAAAAATAATGGTTGTGTTTGGTTTCGGAAATATCTGACAATTTTGGATGTCCGAGTTTAAAACATCAGGGCTAAACACGGACACAATGTCCAAAATCAGACAAATCTGGCAAGTGGCAACCCTGGACGCAGTACAAATTTTGATTAAAGCGATTCCAAATTAAAGAAACTGATCTCTTCATTCTATGTCTTTTATTCTTTATTATCAACTAAGTCATTTTACATTCTGGACCAATCTCCACGTGTTATCAATATAGTGGTTTTGCCCCTTTTCACATCTTCCTCTTTCAAACCACTACTACTAGTCTGTTTGGTTTGTAATATGGTTTGTAATATGGATTATATTACAAGCCAATTGTTTTCTTCAAACATTACTTAAAAAATATTTGCCCTTCTAACAATGTTTAAGAACAAGAGTATTGCAACAAATGAGAGTTGCAAGGAAAAAGGAAAGTAATTAATTTAGACATTAAACTTGATATAATTGAAAGCTTTAAAAGTGTCAAAAGTAAAAGTAAGATTGTTTCATAATTTAGAGTATATTAAAAACATTAGTTGTTGTTTAATAAACATTTATCTCACATTTGTTTTTATTTTTACAAGAGTATCGTATTCTGAACTTTATAGAGTAGCTACAGTTAGTATGTTGAGTTTTTAATAATCGAGCATGGATAATTTGTAATTTTTTTTCAATTAGGTAGATTATAGAACACATAACGTAGACCAAACACATCCCTCAACATAGCATGTGTGTGTATGACCTTTTTGTATTGGACGTTTTTGCATTGGACGTTTTGCCCATTGGACGTTTTGACTTAGCACCATTGCAAGACGTCATATAAAATTAGTTAATTGATTTTTCAGACTTCCTTGATCATAAAGGGAAATCACCATAACTTTGATTCTCCTGACATCCACAGGGTTGCCAGATCAGTTTTCCCAAAATCGGACAGAATAAATTTGATGGCTAAAAATAGCTGATAGTGGCTAATTTTTTCATTTTTTCCATTTCATAAAGAATTTAATTGGACATCAGGGCTAAAAATGGACACAATGTCTGAAATCGGACAAATCTGGCAACCCTGCATCCCAGCACAAGCTTCTGATCTTAAGGATGGCCACCAAACATGCTAGCTGTCTTAGTAATGGTTAAGGATTGGTTTCAAGCTGTAACTAGTGAAGTAGTGGGGGGGACTCTGCACTAATAACACCACTTTAAGATGGTATTGATTGGTGGGTTCTGACCAATAAGATATCAGAGAATGAACTCTGAAATCTTATGACATTGCTGATTTGGGGTGAAGTTTAATGGGACAGTAGAAGTAGAAAAACAGCAGATTTTGGTCCCCTACTATAACACCTTTTAACCCTAGTTTGATTTGTCTTTGTTATGCACATAAAAGTAAAAACTTCAATGTTGAGTTCCAAAAACCTTAGGCTGCAATAGCACTGCTCTATGAGTTGAATCAGCATTAAAATTGCTCTTGTTAATACAACACCCAACTTCTCATTCTTCTGCTTCTGTTGTTCCAAAAGCTAGACACTTATGGTTGATACCATTCCCTTGGAATCATATTATATACCATACCACTTGTGGTGCACTTTGTCACAACTGTAATGTAAGGAAATTAAGTTGGAAGCAATGTCCTTTGTATTAATTGAGTCAGTAGAGGAATAATTGTTTAGTCCATAATTTTCAGTTGCAATATGCAATCTCAATTTATTTATTTTAAATTAAAGAATGAATACATCATTGTATAATAACTATTTTTATTTATATTATTGATACAGGACTGCACACTGAAATAAATTAGCTATTTATTATATACTTATTTGTCATTCAAAATAAAATTTCATAATCAAGTTTTGTTATCTTCAGGACAGTGATGGTCGAACAGTTATTGTTCTTGGTTATTGGAGATTGGATAAACACTTAGACTGGCTTCAAGCTAATCCATTGAAAAAACCAAAACCTGTTGGAAAAAGAAGGTGAGTTAATTCTGTTATTGTATTTACAGTTTAACTAAAATATAGTATTAGTGTTTGTTTTTTAGTTTTTAGATGTGTCCAGTGTATCTCTATAAGACACTTTTCGATCAGTCGCTCCCTAATATGTTAAATATCAATTTTCTTGGCCACATCATGTTAGATTGATATGAAATTGGGTCCAGACCTTCGGTTGGACCATCTTCCTCTCCCCCTCCTCCTACTATTACCACAACTAGTAATGTTAAATATCAATTTTTCCAGCTGTATCATGTTGGATTGATATGAAACTTGGTCCAGGTGAACCATCTTCTTCTTCCTCTTCTACCACAGATGGTGGACACATCGTTGAACTTATGGTTCTTGTTAATTTATAAGCTTATAACCAGTTTGCAAATGTCCATTTGAATACACCATTCTGAATTGTAAAAATATACTGATTTCATTAAAATTTGCTTTTTTTTCTTAAAAATATTTAAAACTAGCATTCAAAGGGAAATTATGAATCACTGTCACCCATATATGCTGTTTTGGGGGTGATCAATGAAAGATTTTGGCTGTGATCACTATAAAATGTCTGAATTTTCAAAAAACAAGCGGGCACAAACTTGTGACCAATTTAGCATAAGCTTACATTGAAAATTGAACCCACCACTAAAACCCTATGTTGGAGGGGAAGCTTCAAAAAACAAAAAAAGCAATTTTCCTACTCATTGAAGGGTATGTGTGTTCAAAATTTCAAGTTTCTACTATGAACGGTGAGGGCTGGCTGAGTCCTGATAGATAAATAGATAGATATGAACACATGAATAACCTAGACCTTTGGTAGCGGTGATTAATAATCTTGTGTTCATTTGTATCAGTATATATTTTGAACAATCTTAAAATATTTGCAATTCCTGTCATATGCTTAACTTTTCCCATACTTTCTAAGATTTTTAATTCAAAATAATGCTACTTTCTTAAAAGAAATCAGATTTCAAGAATGTTTTTTAGAGTACATTTTTTTCTTTCTGATTCCAGAAGCATTTCACTGTATTACACAGATGGTGACTATTGTGAAGCCAATGGAAAACGAAGAGTTGTAGAAGTCAAATTAAAGTAAGCTAATCATCCATTCTTGTAGGCATTTCATGTGTTATAGCCTTATATTCAGTCATTAATTCTACACAAAACAAGTGCTGAAATTTGATGTTCTTAAATCTGTTTCATGAGATCTCTTCAAGCATGCAAGAAAGTGTGTCAGAAATCAGTTGAACCTGAAGTTTCTATGACTGTTTATTTCTCATGTTGAAAAATATATATGTTCAGTAAGTTTCTGTACTGATTCCATTTATCTTTGTAACAATTCTATTTGACTGTCTTTCAGGTGTGTTGAGGACTTAAACCGATCTCATTCTGTTGCCTTGTATCTTATGGAGCCAAAAACTTGTGAATATGTTTTAGGGGTAAATATGACTGTTTCTTGTTGCTACTTAATGATGAGAATGAAAATTTACAAAAAATCAACTTGTGTATGTTGGGGGGGGGGGTTGTAATGAATTATTTGACTTTTAATTTAAGAAATTACTTAAACAATATCTAAGGAATAATGAATTAAGGAATTCGGATCAAGTTTACATCAGGCACCCAAATGAAGTTACGTACATTCGATAAAAAATAGGGTTTTTTGGGGGGTGGGGGTTGAAACTAACAGATTTTTTCAAAGTTAATAAGATATTTTCTCCCGGAAAAATGAAAAGTATTTTTTGTGCTTTCAATCCAACATTCTTTTTGAAAGAAAGTATCTAAAAAGAAAAATAGGAAAAAAGTATGGCCAAATTTGACAACAGACTTGTCAAATTTGGCCATACTTTTTTCCATTGACAGAGGAAAATAATACTCAACATTATCTCATAGTAATTATTGTTTTTTTAAATTTAAAAAAAAAATTTTTTTTTTAAAAATTTTAATGAAAGGGAGAAGTGATTTAATTTTGTATTTGTTTGTGTGTATGGGAATCAATGCACAGTTACCTCCCCGACATCTTAGCTATATGTTCTTGTAATAAAATCTCTGAAAGTTATCAATGAATTTTGGTTAAAAATTCTGGGGTGGTATCAGTGGCAAATGCATTCAGTTACCTTCCCAACATCGAAGATATATATTCACACAATATCTCCAAAAGTTTTCAATGAATTTTGACTACAACTACAACAGCAACATTGGGCCCATCAATCTACAGCAGAAAAAAGATCCTCCTCTAACAATGGGGAAAGGCTGGTAATCGTTCAGGGAAGCACTGATACATGACTGTCTCAGTGTGCCAACATTAAAGAGGCTGTTAATACATTTTGTCTATAGACTTTGAATAGTATTCTTCTTTAATATGGGAACGTCTCATATTTCCACCCTTTAATTCTATTATTCATTGTACAATCTATCTCATTTGGACCAGTCCATTATGAGTTGTAGGTTCTCAGCTAGCAGACACTACAGACAACCAACACCAACGAACATAATCATTTGCAGATTTGGCTTTCATGTGTATAGATAAAAATAAACAAATTAGCTATAAAAAGTTAAAACATTTATAAAACACTAAACAACAAAAATACATTATATAATTATTGTACATTGCATTAGATTTATATATTATCATTCTATTACATTTGGTGGATTCCACTGCAAAATCTTAACCAAGAAATTGAAAAGAGCAAATGGTTGCCAGATATGGGAACAAAGCTCAAATATCTATAACAAAATGTTTTTTAAATTGCAAAATAGGGCCATTCGTACTATATCTTTTTCTGACTTTCATGCTAATTGTAACTCTATATCTCAACATCCTCATACTTGAAAATCAAATGGCACTGCAAAATTGTTAATTTGTACATGACTCATTAAATAATGTCTACAAGAGTATTTTAGGCGAACGAAAGAAATTCATTCATTAAGTACAAAAGGCTCTAAACTGGGATGCTTCTATGTTCCATCTTGCATAACGACTAGATATGGATTAAATTCAATCACCAAAAAATGCATTACTGATTGGAATAATTTTACAAGAAAACTTAAGATTGATCAGCCTATCATGATTTGGACTTAAATCTAGCAACAAATCAATTTTCATTAAATCCTACATCTAAATATAAAATCAACCATATATCTATATCTAAATCTTCTCATGATTTTTTTTCCTTCTAATATATTCTTCATTGACATACCCTGCTTTACTCTTTTGTAACCACTCTTTCCCACAATGTGACTTTGAAGAAAATTCGGACAAATATTTTCTAATTAATTGAAAATGAAAAACTAAAGGTAATGCTCCAAGATCAGAATACTGCATGAGCATCACCTTTCCCAAAATGAAAAAGTAAAGGTAATGCTCCAAGATCAGAATACTGCATGAGCATCACCTCAACACCCAAACTGAACAAAAAAAAACCCCAAATAAAGCGAGAAAGCATAACATTTGAACATTTTTACCTTTAAAAACAAAATGAGGCCAAAACGTCTGTGTACCGTCTCTGTCAGTAACCATCAGCAACATGACTATTGGGAAGGAAGGCAGAATTCAAAAAAAGGGAGCAACATGCTTGTAACTTTGATTTTTAACTTTTTGTCATGGCATGAATATCTTTAAGACACACGCCAACCATGGTATCAAGAGGCAAAGGTCTAACAACTACCACACTAGACAGGAATAATGGATTTAATGTTTTCCCACATTAAATCTAATGATATACATACAAAAACTGCAACGGTGAAATATAATAATTCCGGAAAAATAACAACAACGCCTTGGTTGGGTTTTTTGGGTGAAGCAATAATTGGTTTATATATGAACCCAGCAAGATTCAGGGGAAAGAAAAACCTGTTTGAGAAAAAAAGGTTTGTTTAACAGTCTTTAGTCCTTTTGTAAGACAAAAGTGAGAAGAGAAGTCGATATTTCATTGGAGAAAACTCGGTATGCTGTTCTCATAATGAAAATAAGTCTACAACAATAGGTAGGGAAAAGTCATTTACCGTTCTTTTT
This sequence comes from Architeuthis dux, assembly GCA_006491835.1. Lineage (NCBI taxonomy): Eukaryota > Metazoa > Mollusca > Cephalopoda > Oegopsida > Architeuthidae > Architeuthis > Architeuthis dux. The sequence continues at coordinate 50,504 of VCCN01002206.1, read as the reverse complement.
TAACCAAAGCCACATAGACATATCGTTGGTTTTTTAACCAAAGCCTCCCGCTAATTTCCAAGGTGAGAAGAATCTGTTTTCCACGTCCAGCTCGCTTCGTCATTGAGCTCCCACTGCCTCTCTTTTGTTTCCTTTCTCTCCCGCCAAAATCAAATCTCACGTCCCGAACAAGATTTCTTGTCCGTTTCTCGTGCCATAACTCTGATAGACCAAAAGCAGTTATGTCCCTTCCACTACACTTTTTAATGAAGAAATTCTTTAATCTCCACAATTCTTTTACTTTTTATCTTTCAGATTGAGTCAACCATGTTTTGCTCTATGCTGGATAAAGCTGATGAACATGGAGTCATCCCAACATCAGAAGAATAAGCAGTGAAATGCTCTTGCCATCAACTGTAAAATATTTTTTATATAAAAAATGTATAAAGATAAAAAATAAATTCCAACTTTTGTTTTATATTTCAGGTATAGGTGGAATAATTTATTATTTTTTGATCTTTCAAGAAAATACCTTCATCTATTCAGGAAAATAGTCTGATCCGTGAAAATATAGGCCAAAAACTTAATTCAATTTTTTTTTTTAAAGTAGGGTGAATTGAATATACAAACCACTCTTAAAGATTTACTTAATAAAAAAAAAAATAAATAAAAAATCTACTTACAGGAGTCAAAAATATATTGCCAATTAAATCTCTTCAGTGGCACTTATAACTTAAAATCCAGAGTATTTTATATTTTAAAAATTTTCATGATGCTACCATAAAATTTATGTAACATATTTCAATTTATTTTTGTTCAGTAGGTAATCCTAATCCACTTTTCTATTTTTTTCCCTTTCTCTCACACTGGTCTGTATATATCAGATTCTTAAAGTATCATCTCTTAAAAAGAACACTGAATTGTTTATGTACATAAAAGCATGTGATTTATAATGATTTGGGTCTGTGAAGGAAAAAAATGAAATACAAGTGAAGTGGTAATAACCAAAGATTTTGTTACATTTTGTAGTTTTTTTTAATAATCTCATCTTCGTATTTTCTCCAATCATCATCAAAATATGAAGGATTATTTTTTCTGTAGATTCCCAGAATGCGTCCGTGAAATGGAGATAACTCCTTAAAAATTAAATGAAAAAAAAAAAAAATTCATTGCTTTAAATAAATTAAATTGTTATTTGTACGTTTTTAACATTGAGTGGGCGAGTAATGGAAAAAACTCACCTACTTGGTGTTAAAAACGGTGCACAAATAAAATAAAAACTATTTCTACACAAACATTTCACACGTTTCACACTCATCCACTGTTAAAAACGACACACAAATAAAAACAATTTATTCAAAGCAATGTGCTTTTCTTTCAACAGGAAAAATTAAATATTAAAATGAATTATCTCCATTTTACAAACACATTCTGGTAATCAACTGGTTTTTTTTTCAAACTTTTATCTTTCGATTTTAGATATTTGTTGAAGAAAGAGCAAACTTCCACACAAGGACACATTTATAGAGTATCCAGTGAAGATTGAACTTGCTAGCAATAACTCAATAAGAACAGCATATTAACCATTGCTTCACAAATTATAACTGTACTTATATAACCAAGTGAAATCTTTGTGCATGAATACATAGGAACACTTAATGGTACAAGCTACTTATTATTTATGTACTGTCTATGACCAGTCTCCAAATTATGAAAGGTTGTTGCTTTTGTCAAACGCCAGTCCAAGTCTGGAGTTGACTTAGTTTTTCTACAGGAACAATCCTCACCAGATTATGGGGAGTAAACTCTTCACTGTTTGTCTGTCAAACAAACTATGTAATATTTATTATATACAATACAAAAGTTGCAGTAATCGTCCATCTAAATAAGAGTGGAGTTTGACCCTGCTTTTCTTCTATTCCTTTGATATGTGCACAAAAATCTATTGTGACCATCCCTTGATATTTACGGTATAAAATTTGATTAATGCAGTTTGAAAACCATGGAATGAAATATTTACCATAAATAATGGCTTTATTCAACTTGAATTACAACAATCAGCAGTAGACATTTTGGATTATTTTTATAACGTATTACATTAAAGATCAACTAAGGGAGACAATTGAAGAATGTAATAATATACATTCGTTTAGTTTTATTTTCCATTTCCATTGATTCTTAACTGTACATATCAAGGGTATATTTGTTTCTTGTTCTCAAAAGTAAACTTTAAACCTAATGGTTTTCTGCCCAGTTGAGCTATTCTTCAGTACATTACTACAATATGTATCGTGGGGATGTTATGGGACTTGTTCTATTTTTGTATAAGAATAAATGATTATTCAAATAAGTCATTAAACCAAGTCTGGTTAGTTACTCAATAGAAACCATCACGTAACTGTCTTTTGGCAGCATACCGTATTGGGGGTAAATAAGTTATTTCTCTTGCCTTTGTTAGGCAGTGAGCACTAAAAAAAACAAAAAAACAAGTGAACACACAAACTAAGGGACCAATTTAGCATAAACTTACTTATTTGGGGGCAAATTGTTTTAGATATAAGGAGTAAATGTTTTAAGTTTAAGCCCTCTCACTCCATTAGTGCAACCTGTACACATAACTTACATAGCCAGCCAGGCAGAACCACTGAAGAAACTTATGTTGACCAATGGACAGTTTCTAATGGGAATCTGTTGGTTTAGTTTAAGGCATTTTTTTTTTTTTGGGGGGGGGGGGGCTTCAAGCTCCCACAGTTGCTGGCATAACCAGCATTTACCTGCTCTGTTAAAGTGGTTATCTTATTGGAAAATAGCTTTTGCTGAGACGTATCAGTTTTGCATCCTACTGAATCATCTACTTCAAAATTTATGGAAGCAGCAAACAGTTAAAATTAACTTATAGCATTCCCTTCCTTTTGAGAAACTAAATAAATAAGCTGATTAAGGCCACATTACAAAACAGCATTTTCATGAAATAAAACCTTCAGTTTTGTAAGTGGCTTTTAAATGCTTTTTAAAAAGATTTTTTTTAAGGAAATGAAAAGATGGCATAAAAACTTAAGTTAATAAATAAATCCTAAAGTTTGCTTTATTTGGTAAAAATACTACCTTTCCAGCAGTAGTATAAATATCTAGACATTAAAATGCAGTCCCTGTAAAATAAGAGAAGCAACTGGAAATTTAAAATGCTCTCGTACACAGGTTTGTGGTGATTAAATAATTTAGGGTTATTCATTGAGTAGAGCAATCATTTACTGGTAATATTGTATTTACTAGAGTACAATGTGATCTTGAATATGTGACCCCCACGTTTTGTGGTTAAAAATCAGTAATATATTTATCCTCTTGCATCATAATGCAATCCCCACGCCAATGTAATACCGCTGCAAACCTTTTAAAACATCTCTTTTATATAAAATCTCAAGTCACTTTGTTTGCTGGTCTGTCACTCACAGGGAATGGGGAGAATGATATCTATATATCCATGATGCATTTTTTCTGAAAGAGAAGGAAAGAACACCTCTGCCTTCCAACCTTCACCACCCAATACCCCACTCTCTTGTTAGACTTTACGACCCCTGCCACTACACAAATGTTCTGACAGTTTCTAGAGGAGTTTTCTTACACTCAAGTTTATAATGCTACCCCCAAATTTTGACCCTGATTTTTTTAAATTAAATTTCTCACATTATACAGTAATTGATATCTTTGCTTCATTTCTAGTATTTTACCACTACCCATTAAAATGTCTGTACCTACCTACAGCATAAAAGAATTTTATCCATAGAAAATAAAATATGCAAGTCTTCCTACATTTATTTTCCTCAGCCACTACAGAGGAATGTTTTCTGAATTTTTTGAAAATTAAGGATAGTATTTTTCTGTCAAGTAAATGAATACATTCATAAATGTATAAAGCAGGTATTTTTTTTATTAAAATATATTCTTTTCCTCAATTTCTGAGATGCACCTTGGACTTCCAATACAATAGATATTATTTCATCTCATTTTACAAGTTTAAAAGAATCTAATTAAAACATTTCTAACAGAATTAATTAACCAAACAGATCAAAACTGAAGTTAATAACAAAAGAATGTTTTAAAAAAGTCATGGAAAACTGATTCCATGACATTTTTAAACAACTAATTTTTTATTAAATTTGACTAGTTTTACCTTCATCCTAATTTTAGTTGCTTTTTATACAACCTATTGATATGGGCCACTGATTCTATGGCAACAAATAACAGCACAATCAGAGTTTATAAGTGTAAATCAGCTTCTGCTAATCCATGAAGTCTTCATTGCCGATTGGTAAAAGCAGCTAGGCATAAACAAGTCTCCCTCTGGCAATGAGGGTGCAAGTTTGATTCTCACCTTGTGCTGTTAATTTGTTGCCATAGAAACAGTAGCCTGAATTAAGAAGTTGTAAAAAACTAGTCAAATTTAATAAAAGTGGTGTGTTACAATACTTCATCCAATAATAATAAAGATTGAACTATTTAATTGTAAAGATCAATTTAAAAAATGTTTTTAAAGCTGTTAAATTCTGGAAAAGCACTGCATAAGAATATTAACATTAAAATAAAGGAATGAACTGATTTGGATTTTGCACTCAGAAAAAAATTTCATAAATATCAAACCTTCACAGATTTTGAACTTCTAAAAAATCAACTTATTATATTAACAAATTTGTGGATGGTGAACTTGGTTACATTCACCAAAATATCAATCTTCAGAACAGCAAAGACAAAGAACAATTAAAAAAAAAGAAATTAAAATATTTATTTTCAGAGTAAAAGTTTAAAGATATAAAGATGCAAATGTTAAATATCCTGTGTGACCTGGCATTGTTGTAGAGGGCACTCCTGATTTAAATTGAAAACTGTCTTCTGTCTTACGACCCACTAAATTGTAACTGAGAAATTTTGAAGTAGAACCGTTTTCCTCCTTTTTTACTTCATTCTTATTTTCTTGTTTGTCTTTGTCATTCAAATCCGCAGAAGCCTTCTCAGGACAAGAGTTTTGGTTTGTTGCCCAGGGATTTTCATCTGTCACTCCTTCATTTCCTAGGCAGGGAATTGCCATGTTCACTGTCCGCACATCAAAATTTCTCACTAGGCACTCAACAGTAGAACAATCTTCAAATCCATTTTCTTTCAAGATGTCGTGTGTTTTCTGGACTTGCTCTATGCAGGGAGAAAAGGTGCAAATCCGGCCACCTGTAGACAAACAAAGAATTAAAATTTCAAAATCTGTAATGTTATGCCCGATTCTTGATTAGTCAGGCTTCACATATTTATGAAGGAATAACATACAGGTACAGGAATACCTTAAATAATGCATGCTTTGATGTAGTTCAGTTAAGGTATTGCTGTACAAATTAATGTAACCAAGTATAAGCTGGGGGTGGGGGGGGGGGAACAAAAAAAACAAAACAAAGACAGATTAATAAGACCTTGAACAATGCGGTTTTGAACAGTACCGAATATTTGGGAACAATTTAACCTCACTAATGCCTGTATTTCATGTTTGAGGAGAGATATTGTCTTGATTATAAAATAAATTGTGGCAAGGGTTTGCCATTTCAACAATCGAAACAGGCAAGCGTCACTTGCATTTGTGTACCCAGATGTGCTCATGATAGCTCTTTTAAACCAAAAGTTTGCGCAGTACATCCGGAATACTGACACTTCACTGTTGCCACATACCGGCCTTTCCCCCACTGTTCTGGCCGATAAAAGGGGAGAAGCGGCGGTCGAACAGAGAGTTGCGTTTGGGACTTGTATGACGTGGTTATCAGTCTGCGGAGCTCAACAAGTCTTGATCTGGGCAAACAGGTGGATGTCTAGGAGGTATCCCGTCAGAGCTTTCGTTCTGGCATTGGATCACTTTACATGCTATTCAGTGACTGTTCGCACCAAACCAAACAGTGTTTTCCCAACCCCTCTTTGCAGCATTTTATGTACTGTCTGCACCAAACTGTGTCACTCTTTAAATCAACAAATTTTTTAAAAAGCTAGGTATGAAATATTCTTGATAATTATTTCAAATGAAGAAATAATATGAATATTGAAAAGTGATATCTATTTGTCGGACTGTTCTAACTTTAGTACAAAGCCATAACCAGTGAAGAACGAACAGTAAGAATAGCTAGCTAAATATTGCATTATGGGTGAAAAAAAATGCAATGCATAAATTTTCAGAGAAGAAAATCATTTTATATTAAGTATAAAAACATAAATGATATATAGCATGCGACTAATAAGTACCATCTACTTATATAATGAACAATGTGATTTTCTTCATTTTTCTGTCCGTAACTATGGCCTTTCCCAATTACAGGTAACACTTTTGCTGAAAAAAATCCTTCCTACCCATCATTTGAAACTATGGACTCTTCCAGTGAAACAAATTCACTATTTTTCTTTTCTAAAGAATCATTTCATAGAAATTCAAATATATCCATGAATTTTTTCACAGGGATAAACTAGTTTTTCAATAAAACTGAGAAAATTTAAATTTAGAACTTAGAGTAGACTAGGGATTATTAATAAATATTGAAAATCAGAAATAGTTGTAAATTAAACCTTTTCGACTGAAGAAAAAAAAGATTTTAGGAGGGAAAATTTAATTTTGAATAAGAATGTATGCAAGCTATTAAGAGTAACATAACAATATAGTAAAATTGAATATTTTTTTTGAAAAAATAAAAACCGTTTAATTCAATAATGGCATCTGAACCCGCTTTTGTTTTTTTTTCATAATTTTACTAATAGTTTCCATTTTCAATACCCATTTCTCAGTATCTTTTCCCAGTGCAATGCAGGTGTAGACTTATAGTAGTTTCATTGGTTGTGTTGAATCTTAATGCATGCATCTGACACGTTTGAAGTGAAGAACACAAGTCATCATCATCAATGCCTACCAGCCATCCTTTATAAGGTGCACCTTCAAGTGTTTCATTTTCAGTTGAAAACCACATCCGTGCAGTACAGTCACTAACTTCTCCTTCATTGAACACTGTGCATATTCTACAGAATGCTTTTGCTGCATTTGTTCCATGTTTAAATTTGTACAGTAGAAAAACTCACAATCAACTTTTGGGCAGTCATGTTGATTTCACTCATTACTATTGTAGGTATACTCTTCTGAAAGTTATGATAGTAAATGTGTGTAGGTTTTATGTTGCAGAAGACGCTCACAGACTATTGCCATCTAAAGGGTTTATCTTTTCTAAAGCGGATAAAAAAAAAGATTACAAAATGCATAAACTGTTTTGGTCACCTTATACTATAACTTCAATTATTCCATGCATTATTAGTTATACAACTTGAAGATGGCAGAAAAAAAGAGTATTTATTCATAGTGATGATGTATAGAGTTACAAAGAAGTTTGGAGTATACCTGAATTATATTATCACCTATTATTAAGTGTTGGTTTTGACTGGGTATAAGCTATAATTTTGAGGAAATCTGTGATTGTCTAGATTTTTGGAAACAAGGGCAGAATGAATGATAAGGAATTAGATGTTATACTTGACAAAGAATGAACTTTATTCTGACTGGCACAAAAGCAACTGCCACAAAAGTCTTAACATAATTTGTTGGTGGGGGACCAAAACCTGATTTATGCATGAAAACCAGAGGTAGCAAAGCTTGTAGTTAACTGAATCTGTATTTGAGCGTGTCTGGTGTGGTGAACTGCAAATAATGCAGTTTTCAAAGAATGAACAGGAAGTGTATTTTGAACCCCCCCTTCAACTTCCCAAAAAGAAACTTGCTCACTTCCACCTCAAGGTCATGTTTTCACCATGTCCCACTGTTTTCATTAAGAAAAAAAAAAGTCAAGCATTTTATACATTGTAACCTACTGGGAAATGTTTGTTTTCAGCTGTAAAAATCCCTACTAAAAAATTGCAGACTCTCCCCACCCCCAAAATAGTTCATGTTAACTATAACCGTAACCAAATTACCCTCTTCTCCCAGTTTCATAGAATATTGAAAATAATATTAAGAAGTTTTAATGAAGTTGATTGTGATTAATGAGAGCAGGTCATACACAAGAAGCCTTCCAGGTTAAGTTGTGCTGTAATAAAATTTTGAAGCAATCATTTACCTTGTTTTTTCAGGGCTTTCTTTGCAAAAGGAATGGCTGGCCAGGGAGAAGGCATGTCCAAAAAAACAGCATCTGCTATTTCATCATCTACACCAAAGCCATCTTTAGAGACATCTCGACACACTGAGGTCACACATTCAGATAATCCATGAGTCTCAAATTCCTTTTGGGCAATCTGTGCTCTCTGTTCATGAAATTCAAATGTGTGCAAGTGACCTGTAGGCATGATGGTTCGTAGAATGGCATGGGACAAAGATCCACTTCCAGTACCTACAATGAAAAGAGAGTAAAAATAATCACATAAATGTCTTTCTACCATAACAAGAACAATCCTCACCAAATTTAGGGCAGTAAACTCTTCAGTGTTTGTGCCGATATGAAAAAAAAATCCTGAAATACCTATAAATTAAGATTTTAGGGTAAACCCATGATATAGCCTTTTAAAGTACTCAGATATGTCAATTGGGAGATGAGATATGAAATTCTGTTTTGTTGGTGTATGCTGGCGACCATTTTGTTTTATGCAATTAGGTAGTTCTTCCCAACTTTTTCTTGGGAACATTGTTTTTTTTCTGAAAGAGAACACCCTTAGGAACATTTTGGTACCCTAAAAATAGAATCATGGAGGGGGGGGTGCACGGTAGCCCCTGCTGGCCCCCGGACTACAACCGACTGAGCCAAACTGACATATCTAAAAATTTATTCATTATATATACAATACAAAAGTAATCATCTGTCGGAATAGAAGTAAGAGTGAAGCAGCAGCCAGGCCTGTATTGTTTATAGTCACCCCCCCCCCCCCAGTATTTCAGGTTTACCCCGTTATCCGAAAGTAGAGCATTTCTGAATAAAAACCTTTTGTAAGCTAAAATGGCGTAAAGCGAAGAAGCAATTACCATTAATTTATAGGGGATTATTTTTTGGACGATCGACATGTGTTTACACAGATTCTCATTCATAAGGCTGTAACATTCAATTGATATATATATATTTTTCTTTTTTTTAATCACTGCAGTCGTGTTTTCATTAGAATTTGGTTCATCTGCGACAACCGATTCTTGGCTTCTACACACCTTTTTGGAGCTAACAGAAAAATGTATATAAATAAAAATTGCTCCCTCAGTAATAAAAACAAAAAGCAATGAATGGAACAATACATTTTTCTGTTAGCTCCAAAAAGTGTGTGTGTGTAAGCCAAAAATCGGTCGTCGCAGATAAACCAAATTCTAATGAAAAGACTTCAGACTGCGACACTACACATTGATAAAAAAGACAAACTGTTCTTGTTTTGAGTTTTCTTAACTTCCATCGTTTCATCGATAGTAGTTTTCATAGTAGATAGAGAGCAGCAAAGGAAATAATTCCAACTACATTTCCTGTGTGTTTAAAAAAAAACAAAAAATCAATACCTCATACTCTACGGAGGGAATGACAGTCCTTAAATGTTAGCTGGACCTTCAGCATAGATCCGAGCCGAGACCCAATCATACAGTATGATTTATGACTACATTGGAGGAATTTGATAACCAAACATTACAAAAAGCAAATAAAGAGAAAATATTTTATATGAAATATTGTAATCAATTATAGCCTCATTTTAATTTTTAGTTGCTTTTTATCACAACTTTAACTCAGTCTGTTAATCCACGGCAGTGAATGAGTAAACAGCGCGGGTCGGAAATAAAACTCCCGGTAAGACTCGCACTCACATTCCTCTTGCCACAGGCGTTTAACCAGGCTTCCCCGTGGCAAGAGGAACGAGAGTCGGAGTCTCATTGGGAACTTTTTCTTCAATTTTACCATGCCGACAAATATCATGGAAAAAAGGTAGCATGTTTCCGGTGAAGCTTTTATTTATGTCCCCTCTGTATAACGCAAGAAGTGCTGTATTTTAAAGTTATAAACTATCATGAAAGTCAGAAATAAAAAAAATAAAAACAGATGTCTTTAGCAATATTCCATTTATCTCATGAAATATAACCAAAACCAAAAAGGGGATAAAATAAGAATAAATTAAAATCATTTTATTTTTACTTACCTGCTTCCAAAACAACAGAACCAGGTCGAAGATCCAACTGAAGAGTAACCAAACTAATGTCTGTGGAATAAAGAATCTGTGTTCTGTGAGGAACATTTAGTGTCCAGAGCTCTGGGGTTGGGTAAAGAACGTAGAGCCAACCTTTCGGGCAATTTACTTGTGAACCATATTTACGTCCGATCAATTCCGAATGTCTGAGAGCGCCATACCGGGTCTGTGAAGTCGTTCCTTTACTCACACGAATACTAAGAGTGTTATCGAAACCCAGGAACAGAATTACAGTGTCTCCATCCTCAATATAATCTTTGTATTTAGCGAAACTCATCTTGTTAATGTTCGGTAATAATTGTGGATCTACTTATCGTCTCTTGCCTCTTGCCTCTTCCGCTATGATAATAATGGTAGCACGTGGCCAGTGAATTCACCAAGGGAAGTCACTACGAAACTCATTTTTTAAATTAAGTTTAAGACAATCGGAGTTATTGAACTTGAAAATAGTTTAGCGGTGTCATTATTCTTGGAGCAAAATCTGTTTTCCTTTTTTAATAATTAGTCACATAAAAAGACATTATTGGAAAACTTAAGACTTTATGAATTGCAATCTTCCGCACTATGACTGAGTTATAGTCGTAAATGAATGACAGTATTTGTATGCTTTTTTAAAAATAAGATTTAATTAAAATTCAAGGACAAGAAAATAGCTAAAATGTTGATTTGTTTGATTTTTAGTTTGCATAATATGGTCATACCGTTTTTTTCCATCATTCAATCCTCCCTAAATCCACACAGATTGGCTATTCATTTTTTTTAATTCATGACCTTGCACAGTATAACTTGTAGAAGATAAAAGAAAAAGTACAGTGATGTGCATTGACGTACCGGAATTAAAAAGTATGAGTTATGAGGATAAGCTGAAATCGTTAGAAAATAGGAGAGATCGGGGAGACTTGATAGAAATGTTCAAGATTATGCATGGTTTAGAAGTAGTAAACCCTGATGTATTTTTTATTAGAAACGGGTACAAAAGGCCACACATATATGGTAGAAACAAATAGAAGATTGAATATCAGAAAATTCTTTTTTAGCAATAGAGTGGTGTGACTTTGGAATAGATTACCGAAATATGTAGTGCTATCAAAAGATGCAAATGGTTTTCTGTCCAGTTATCTATTTCCATTTATTATATTTACATTTATAACACAGTCATAAAGTATAAAATTGCTATCCATCAGGTTTTATGTTCTATCCAATGATGTCTGTTTAATGAGGTGATTTTGTAGCGGACCAAACCTAGTTTATCTTTGGTCCGTAATTAAAAACAAGAAAGATTTATTATTAGTTGTTGTACAGCATGCTGAAATGAAGAAAAGTATGATAGTGAAGAAGTCCATAATAATTTAGAACAGTTCTCATTAAAGTTAGCTTGAAAAGTTTTTCAAGTGGTCAAAGTAATGTTGATGTGTAGTGTGTTGAGGATTTGTATCTCCACATGGTATGTATTGAGAGTTTCATGGGTAGTGTGTGTGAGTAGTGAGAGTGTGAAGAAACCTATTTACCACAGTGACCATTACCATTGCTGTGTTGGGAGGTTCATGTGAGCAGTTAGAGTATGAATGGTATGAGATGTGTTAACCTCAGGGACCATACTCACTACTGGTATGCCTTGCTGAGAACACTGTATTTAAAGGCTAAGAGATGGTCTTCAGCAGTATTTTGATTAGACAGAAAATATTCATGGTGTTTTTCCTCCTATTTTATTACCTATGGGAACTTGCTGTTTGGATCCTATCTTTTTGTAAAAACCTTTTTGTTATTTGACTTCTAGTCTCCAAAAAGTGAAGATGGTGAAGATGTTCATCTAAATGTTTATGATTTAACTTTATTCTTTGGGATATCATTGTTGGTATTGATCTAATATTTACTTTAAAAACAAACTATTCAAAAGCTTCTTTTTTAAAAGATTTGTGAGTCTTTAACTAAAACTATGAATATGAAAGTAGAAAGTAAACAGTCACTAGACCAATGCCCAGTTTACAAAATAGCTGAAAAATTAAAAATAAGGAACCCTGGCAGCTTCTTGTCATTTGTTGAATAACATTCAACTGCTAAGGAATATGATCTGCTGTAGCGGATGCTAGCTGGGGAGAAAAACTAAAAAAAACTTATAAACAAATCTGGAATGTCCAGCCTCGATTTAAGTTCAAATCACAAATTTTTAAATATGATCTCCCTAATGGCTTTTTAAGTAGATGAGAATGCCTGGCTTGGATGACTCAGCTGTTGTTCAGAGACAAATAAAGATTGTTCATGTACATCAGTAAGAAGCATTGACTTTTTTTCATGACTGGTGTTGTTACACCTGCTGGTAATTCAACTCAAGTCGCATACAACTATTTTTTAGAAATTCTATTGCAATTATATTGTCAAACTCCAGTCCAAGCTGGAGTTGACTTCATTTTCCCCACCAAACCGATATATAAAATTAACATTTCCCTATTGTGATTTGAAATCACAACCAAGTGATTGCTAGGCAGCTCTCTTATCAACTGAATCAAACTGACAAGTCTTATATATTTATGAATTTATTTATTATATATACAATACAAAAGTTGCAGTAATTAATCTTTTATTTATTATATTTTGTTAAGTATTTGTAATTTCAATAAAGTACAAAGAAAAAGCTTATGAATTTATATTAGTGAATAGAAAATGATATTAGCTAAATGACAAAAAGCCTTTCTGTTAGCAGCACAAGAGTTTCTTCTTTGTTTAAGAAACAGAAATCAATTTTTGCTCTGACTGTATAGTTAGACTCTTCTATATTAGAAAATCATCAGGTGATGAGCTGTTAAAGCTGTAATGGATACATATGTATTTTTGCACTCACACACTCTGGTCATCAATTAATCTTTCCAAGTACAACTCTCAGATAACCAAGTTACTGGACATGGAAATATAGTGTTGTATATTCGTGTGTCCTGGACTTCATCATAAAGGAAACTCGAAGACTTGCTTGTAAAAATATCTGGACATATTTTTATTACACAACATACATCTTTGTCGGCCAGAGAGTGAAGAGTGGGAGAGCGGTAAGAACCGCCAGTCTGTCCCAAACAGGGACAGCGGTCTTGTGCCTTTCGACCCAGCTGATGTCTGTCTGTCTTCTTTGAGTGTCGAGATTTCTGTCCGCTCCAAGGATGGCAGTCTTCTGCTTTATAGGTCTCCCCAATGCCTACGTGATATCACACGGTGTCAATCACCAGTTCCCATTTCCTGTTTTGAACATTGACAATAGTTAGACAATACACCTATTTCCTGAGGTGACCGGGTTCACTCACATTTCTGCCCCAGGTGTCCGGAAACATAAATCATAACAATAGCACTTGACTCGAAATACGATACCTATTGTAGACCAAAAGTCTAACAAAGTCGTGTACCTTGTCTATATCCATTTCACATTGGAACTTTGACAAGATCCATTCCAACAGACATTTCGACCAGCCTCACATCCTCCACTCACCTCTTCTTATAAGAAGACACTATTTTCCATTTTTGTTCAGAAACAAATCTATGGCTATTCCACATTTACTTCAGAGACGCGCCTCTCACCTTCTACTATGTATGTACACACTCATACATACACTTTCTTTCTTAACATCTTCAACAATAATAGACACTTACTAAGTAGTAAACTGATCTTTATCTTCTTCTCTACAGCTAAGAAATACCTTATTGTTATGCCTTCTTTAATAAATACACTTTTATTATGTTACAATGTACTTGTATTCTTTATTTACATTGCAATCTATGCATCATTCCTGTTACTGCAGGAACAGACAAAGAAAGAAAGATACCTCGAATCTTCTCCAGCGCATATCGCTAACATTATACTTTCTTCCTCTAGTATCATCAGCAGTCTAGCTTACTTACAGCAGCCTGACCACTACTACTAGTGCTATTATTACTACTGCTACTAAGAGCTTACGCTACGCTCTTTTGTTTACATTTCCTAAACTAACATTCAATGGAGACAGATACTTTTAATATATATAATGAGTACTGCACTTTAATATAACTTCTAACCTTGCTCATTATAAAGCCAAAAATATAAAATAAAAAAATTAGCTTTTACAAAAAAAATCTCACTTAGAACAATGAATAAATTTGCAGAGTCTGGAATTAAATTAAGAAAAAGTGTCCGGGGTCTATTTTAAAATTCCTGAATTTTATCAGTTAAATGTTTTAGAAAACACTTTTTTTCAATTTAGAATAAATGAATTTTTACAATGATTTACAATAATGAGGCTTTTTTGGGAATGGTTATCAATGTGATGTGTGTTTTGGAAATTGTAAAAAGAAAGCTCATTGTAGTTTATTTGATAGAAGAAATAATGAACAAAACCATATGGCTTAATGTCAAATGATGAAAATTTACATTGGATTACATGCAGGTGAAGTAATGTTACTGACAAGTGTCTATACTATTTTTTATAGTTAAAATGCTATATGCCAAGATGTTATTCTAAATTCTGTAGTTTGACTATAAGGGAGTTACTTTCTGCAGATCATCACGGTGTGACTGTCCTCTGTCTTGCTCAGATCAACCATTGAGTTGGATGCTGCCCCTGTATTGTATCCAGGAAGTATTGGCTCATCTCAGATGGTTTGTAGGAATCTGTCCAGCAGGGATTTAATCTACGACATTGTAGTTTCTGCTGGAACAATTCTTATTTCAACTGGAAGGGAGTTGAACATTCATGATACCTGTGACCTATAGCTGCTATTACTTAAAGTTTTAGCATGCTCACTTCTGTTTTTTATCACAGGAGGAGGAACTAGATTTCTACCACGTCTGTTCCAGTGGTCACCAACCTGGGTTCGTACGAACCTAAAGCATTTGCGAAAGATTTCTTGAGGTTCGGGGAAAAAAAAGGGGTTCATACAGGGTTCGTCAGAGAAGCTTGATCAAAATTGTTAATATTAAGTAAAACATTAATATTACATAAAACATTTTGGTTTTGCCAAAAATTTCATTTTGTGAACAATGTTGAACCATTTCTGCTCTCCAGAGATTGTTACTTTAATTATTAATTTACAGCATGCTATTTTTATGAAATGGTATAGTTTTTCATATATGAAAATAAAAAGAGGTGATGTATATATACTTTCTATTATCAAGTTTAAGGGTTCTTTCTAAGTGTCTCAGTAATATTTGCGGTTCGTATCGTGAAAAAAGGTTGGAGACCATTGTGTTAGACCATTTGAATTGTAGTCCTTTGAGTATTTTGAACGCATATAGAATGTTATATCCTTCTCTTTTTTTTCCATCCATTCATTATTTATATAAATTACCAGAAATTCCCACAATTGATAATATACATTTATGTCTGTGTGTGCATAACAATATTTGTGTCGAAATATATACACATGTGTGATGTCTCCCTGGTGACATAAAGGAGCAAACACCTTGAGTTACCTCCCTTGCCACTGCCCATAAGACGGAAGTGAGTTCCCGGTCATGCGCTGGGCAAACCTGGAGAATAAAGAGAATCGCACAAGTGGAGGGACGAACAGTCCTCTCTCTGACAGTGATCGGTAAACACCACATTT
The DNA here is from genome assembly GCA_006491835.1 of Architeuthis dux. NCBI lineage: Eukaryota > Metazoa > Mollusca > Cephalopoda > Oegopsida > Architeuthidae > Architeuthis > Architeuthis dux. The sequence goes on along the minus strand of VCCN01002206.1, from coordinate 34,763 downwards.
GTCTTTGTCCTTTGTTTTATCTTTCCCTTTCAGCGAGACTCTACATTTTGGCAACAAGGGACAAGATCCGTCTCTAAAAACACAAAGGAATAACCACTTCAACACACGATGGCTAATTTCCTGACTCCGTTTCCACCATTTCAGATACACAACAGAGAAAGCACAACCGACGTCAGATGGTGAAAATGGCTCGAAAAGTTTGAGAATCTGCTGTGCGCTTTGGACGTGGAAAACGAGAAAAAAAATGGGCCATGTTTCTCCACTACGCCGGCAACAAAACTTTTGAGCTCATCGATAGCCTCACAGATGAAGACAAAGGACTCGGAGCAACGCACATGGTGAATGGGGTAGAAAACACCAGCAGGCTACGAAAAGCTGAAATGTTCGCTGACAGCATATTTCACCCCCCGAAAAAAAAAACATGTTTCGAAATCTTCAAATTTAGACAAGCGATCCAGACAGCTTCGGAAGACCTAGACAGGTATCACACACGTCTCCGGAATTTCGCCGCCACGTGCGATTTCCAACACGTAGAATGGGAAATCCTGGTGCAAATTCTGCAAGGCTGTTCTTCCACGCGGGTCAGATGCAGAGTGTATGTATTTAAGCTTTCAGTGTTTTAAAAATATGAATATTGTGTATGATTTTGATAAATTATAGATTTAAAAAAAAAAAACATGTATATAAAGTTTTAAAAATATATTTTATTAGGTTACCCCAAAAGTTTGTTGTGTGTTTAGATGCCATTTGGTTTCAACTTCATTAAAAAAGACCACTTTTGATTGCAACAACTGTCATAGGGTACATAAAAAATATTTCAGAAAACTGGAGAGATACATCAATTTATATCAGCTAACATTATGCATATATCTTCACTACATTCACAAGAATGGTTTAAAAAGTAGAGAGAATTCAAATTCAAATCAAGACATCACTGAAACAGACATAATGTTAGCTTAAATACTTAATCTCTTGACTCACTGACTAATATATCTGGTAAATATCAATTTTGTATAATGGGCAGTTGTCAAGTAACTGCGGTGCATTAGATTTCTCGAAAACCGCTGATCCAAACAATTTCAAACTCGACACTGCAATGCCTGGTGTGCTGACTAATATCAACTTCATACAATAGCCAGTTGTCGAGTTATCACAGTGCATATAGACATACAGAGATGTCTTCAATTATAGTGAGATTTGTCTACCAAAGTGATGAAAAAAAAAAAAAACAAAGAAAAAAATAACGACTTTTGAACAGAATTATATTTTATTTATTTCCAGTCTATAAATATTGAACATCACAGGGAATTGATGTAGGAGTGTGACAAAAAAATCTCCCCATCTTTTCTTTTTTTCTTATAACAACCTACTCGTCAACTGGCTTAAAATATATTACTTGGTGACTGCTGTGTAAAACAGGAAAGTGAGATTACTTTTTTTCCAATCCGTTGTATAAAAGTAACATGAGACAATTAAGAATAGTTACTCATTTTGAGTATTACACCCTTGGTCTTTTCAGGTAAACATGCAAATAGACAGCTTTTCAGAATTGTGCAAAGATTATTTTCAAGAAAAATAAAGTGTCAGAATAAAAGTCATTATTTCTGTCTGATTTGGTCATCAAAATATTAAGACATACTACAAACAAGCACAGTAATGGTTACAATTTACATAACTGAACTTTCCCACTTTTGTTGCTTTCTTATTAATTAAAATATAAAAGTTTTTTTAGAGATATCTCAAATATCATTGTGTTTTTCAAGGTTGCTTCCATCTAATGTTCCCTCTAATTTTTTGTAGTCAGTGGGCGCAAAAATCGTGTTGAGCAAATCTTTTTCCTGTGACAAAAGTATGTGCGCACTTTTGAATTACACGTTGGGAATCAATATTCTTTCAATCAAAACTAGATAAGCTATCAACAGAATGTGAAATCATTTGTGCACTGGTTGCAAAATGTGCGTGTATGTGCACAGCTTAGAGGGAACTATGCTTCCATCCATATTTAAGATCTAAATCTATGCAACCTGACTGGTCAGTTGTGGTTAAATTAAAATTAATAGAATAGACAATGTCTTTTTACAACTCCCCAAATCAGTCTTCTGAAAATGTCAATATGGAGTGACAAAAATGTGAGTCATTCTTTTATCAATGTAAAAGAGTCTGTTTAATTCCTTTATCAATGTAAGCTGTTTACCATATTTTTCTGCATATAAGGCATGCTTCTCAGGAGAGCAAACCCTTTATCAGTTGTTTACTAACGTGACTGTGCTATGCAAATAATGCAAACCACCAGCCTCTATGGAGGTTAATATAGATTTGAATAGATAAGAGCATTAAAATAAGCCAATAGTGTGGAGGGCTATAAAAGATAAGGGAAAAAAAGAGGGGGTGGGGGGTTATTTTAAATTTTTTCAAGAATACGCTTGCAAGAATTTAGGTGCATCTTATATAGTCATGTGCCGTATATGCCGGAAAATACAGTAATTCTTAGGTAAGGAGAGCAAAAATGCCAAAATAAATTGATTAAAAAGTTAAAAATAAAAAACAGAAAGACAAATTGCTGTAGAAATTGAGGCTTTGTGCCTTAATTATGCTATACATTTTCTCAAGTTAAAAAAGAATATAATAAAAATGACAATGTGTTTTTCTCAAAATTAGGTTGCATTTTTTCAATAGGGAAAATGAAGGTGATATCCAGAAAAATATTTCAAACTGGTTTAGCACCACTGAAGTAAATTCAAAAGAAAAAAAAGAAAAGTAATTTAACATTCAAAAGGAAAAAGATATGAGGTAAAGCTTTCTTAAATTTGGTTGTGTAAAAAAAAAAAAAATGCAGAGAGAGAATATACCCGTGAGAAAACTGACAATTAGTTGGAGTGATTTATCATTTTCTTACTTACTTTGAAACAAAAGGAATAAAAATATATATATATATATATACCAAATAATATAAACTTTCATATAAGAAGTCGGATTTCATTCAAAGTACCATATATGTCAGTATATAAGACGATCATTTAATTAAAACAAAACAAAAAAAACAAACTATGTAAATATTACACGGCATCCAATGTGCTGGTATTATAACTAAGGGCCCCATCTACCAAAGCCTGATATGAACTCTTATGGGGCTCGGATGAATCGCATAGTCATTCAAATATCCTTGTAAGCCATTCGTCTTATAGTCCAGCATATATGTTATACAATAATTCTGACAATTTGTTTAAAGGAAATAGTAAAGAAAAAATTACTTGGATGGAATTGTGTATGGAAAAGCAAATAATATGGAAATAGGATTATTAGTCTCCACTGTCATCAGTTGAAAGCCATCTTTTGTTTTGGGTAGCTTTAATGCAAAGGAGACTATCCCAAAATGTATGTCTAACATAAAATTGGTATTTTAATCATTTATTAATCCTCAAAAAACATTATCATCCTCAAGAGTAACCATGTGAAGGAACTCCAAAATAGGTTTGAATTTAATTTCAAATATTAATTTTTCTGTGTCAAAAATCTTTTTTTACAAAGTTGATAATATTGTAAAATAATATGTGAATAGACACAGAAAAAGAAACCTCAAGCCCAGACTTGGAAATGCCCTAGTTAAGTATTAAGAGGATACTTTTGTTTTTTCCAGTCTTTTTTTCTGTCAGTTAGCTTCAGATCAAGAAGATAGAGAAACTACTGTTACCATACATTCAGTTAAACCCTTTTCTGTGGAACTTATATTGAGCATTATTATAAGGCAATACAGTCAATATATAAGTACCTAACTTTTTGTTTATATGGTTATTAAGTTGGCTTAAGTGATTTGGTTGAGACATAAACCCAGAGGATCTTGTGCATGCTGGACAGAAGAAACAAATTTACTGAATCATAAGAAAAATCAATCTTGCATATTGATTTACATTTTTTTTAAATGCTTTAAAGTGTAAATCAACTAAGGTATTTAATTGTTATATTAATAAGGTAATGAAAATTGAGATGTTTCCTATTTATTTTTTCTTAAATGTCAACTGATAATTTATTTGTAAAATGTTGGATACAAAGGACCAGTCAATGAGATGGGAAATTGCAACCATTTCAACTCAAAGATAAAATGAATCATTTTATCAAATGTTTTCATTTCAGATATTATTTAAATAAGATTATCAAATTACAAAAACAAAAAAACAGATTAACATAAACTAAAAGTAAAGAACAACCTGTTAATTAAGCAGGTGTATTTCTTTATTGGCAAGAACATTATCTTTAAAACAAAAAGTGGAGTCAGTCTGCAAGAAGTCAGTAGTCATTAATGGCAAGTGGGGTAGACAGCTTAACAAAATACATCACTTTTTTCGCCTAAAAATTCTTTGTTTAACCCATAAGAACCCACTGTGATATCGATGTCACATACAATTTAATTGATCAGCACAGTTTCTTATATAATATTATATCCTTGATTTTAACTCATGAAGTGTATTAAGTGACATCTAATGAACATCTTGGTGCCATCACATGTCAATTTGCCTACCCAGAATCCCACATAATGTTCCTTCAAGTAGAAATGGGTCTGGGTTCTTATGGGTTCTTAGAAAAAAAGGAGAAACGAGATAAATAAACAAAACAAACCTCATAAATTCTAAATGTCATTATTCATTTCATCTGTATGCGTTGAGTGCAAGAAATCTTGGTTGCATACAAAATTGAAAATAAAAATGATAATGAATCTCTAATAACAAATATTTCCTAAACAAGTCTTTCTACTCATAGCTTTATTCAAACTGACACTTTCAAGGTTTGTCTTTCTTTTCCTGCAGATGCCTTGTGGTTGCGGTTTCAGTAGCATCTCAGTTTCTAAACATGAAAAATATAATTTGTAGACTGAAAAATTTTCCATTTTTTACGAATAATGGGATAAATATTTCTTACAATAAAAATAATTCTTATACAAGTTTTTAACTTTTTTTTCTTGTCAAAAGTTTGAGAAGTACATAAATAGCTGAAAACGGCGTGGGCTCCCTGCCGAACAATTGCTAAATCTTTAATATATTTTCGTTCCAGTAAATTCTTAACCTTTTTGTAAGTTTAAAGTAAATATGTATCTCAATGAATTTTACATCTTGATAAATGTTGGTAATTTGCTGCGACCTGAGTGGCCAAGATAAGACTGCCATTATAAGGCTAAAGGGCTCCAACTGCCCTGCTATTTACCCATAGCTGGGGAAGTGGATTCATGCCTTTCCTGATGACATCAGTGCAAAGTGAATGTAAGTAGCCTCGGACAAAATTTGAACCTGGTTCACTTATTCCATTTTTCTTGCATGTAACCACTATGCCAATGAGCATTTATTAGATAACTGACAAATTTGAGGAGTATATTCATCCAAACTTTATATGAAGTGCCATTTCACTTTAAGATGAGGATACAGTCCAAACAATCATTTTGTGGTCTTTGTTGGTCTTTTATGTTATATTCTAAATGCATCAATCTCAAGTTTTTAGGAATTATTTCTGTTGCCTTCCTACCAAACCTAAGGTTAGTCAAAAGATTTTGTAATTTTTATTATTACTATAACTTTTTTTAAGTTTGACTAGTTTTTTACCTTCATCTTAATTTTAGTTGTTTTTATACAACTTTCAATAAGGGCCATTGTTTTTATGGCAATGAATAACTGCACAATCAGAAATAAAGAGTAAACATTCATTGAGAATCAAACTCACACCCCTCATTACAAGAGGGAGTCCAGTTTACACCTGGCCACCTTTACCCATCGTCCACAAAAATTTCATGGTTTTGGCAGAATCTGATTCACACTTTTAAACTTAACTCCCTACGCCATATTTTTGTTGTTTTACATATGAGACCTAGTTAGTTTTAACATTAAACATATAGAGCCAAGCATTATTCCTTCTGACATTGATAGAATGATTACAATTATCTTTACATTGGTACCTACAGGCTACAAAATATGTATTTATAACCAATCACAAATTTGAGTATTTTATAAAGTCTAGAACACTGAAATTGAAAGTATTTTTCATTTTCATAGTTTATTATTTATAACCTCAAAATTAATTGTAAATAAATAGAGGTTATTTAGTTTGGTTGCACAGCAAGATTGTTTAACTCTTGAAGCCGCACGTAAACAAACATGGCTGAAAATCCTAAAACACACAAAGTCGCACAAGTCTTTCTTGCAATATTGCCAATTTTCACAACAGTCTGCCCACAAGTAAAGACACTATAAACATTTGATTAAACAAACCATTTTTAGCCATTTTCTGCTCAATCATTACGGGACTGGGCTTTGGACTTTCAACAGGATGAGTTAAAAAAACGTGGTGTTAAGAAATATAGCAAAGAGGAAAGTGTCAGACTGAAGTTAGCAATAAGTAGCTGTGATGCTTCTCGTAAAGATAATGATGATATAACATCTAAATAAAAGGGTTGCTGGAAAACATGAACAATGAAAAATAAACACAAACAAACAACTGCAACCAGATTTTCAAGGTTTTGTATCAGGACGGTTTAACAATCAATATGTGGAGATGAAGTTTTGTATGGCACACATACATACATAAATTGTTAGTTTCTTTCACACATACATACACAATATTATGTACATTTCATAGATATACAGAGTGGTATTGCCACTCAACAATAGGATGATGACAATTGAATTTTTATAGCATTTGATAAAAGTTTATTTATTTGGACAGTTAAACTCATCCTTTATGTTTTCCGTTCATATTTTTATGAGTCGCTTGACCTGTGGAAATTCCACAGGTGTTGACAACTAAGATATCACCATTACTCTCGCATATATATATATTTCTGCAATAAAAGTATATAATGTTATTAATGGTTAAGATTTTGAAAATGGCCTAAACAGCTGTAACATGTACATCAGAAGACATACACAAGACGGAACTATGTTCATAAAAACTTAATTTTAAAATTTTGAGTTTTTAAAATTTCTTTTAATTTTTAGAATTTTAATATTTATAACGTCTAAAACATTGAAATTGAAAATAATTTTAAATATTTTTCATTGTTTATTGTAATTTTATTAAAGTGATTCATTACTTATGGAATGTATCAATATTATTTATTAACTATAATAATAACATGTAAAAGCAAATAGAACTAATATATCTGTCATTACTGATTACTTTTGCTGTCTACATTCCTGTAGTCTACTACTACAACTTAATTTTTAGGCTCCAGACTTGTGAGGAAGGAGTAATGAATGAACGACAGTTACAGTCGAGGTTGAGTTTCTTTAGCTCCCATTCAAGCATAAGCACCCTTTCATTTTTACCCTTGTTCATTACATTGCAAGGATGGGTTGGTTGGGAGAAGAGAAAGGATGAAAGAAGTGAGGAACTGGTACGGGGGTGTAGTGTTTGCTCTGTTAGCACTTTGTGATGTGGACAAAGGGCTGTAGCAGTCCGCCGATGCAAGCAGTGACTGTGTGCAAGAAAATGCTGCCAGCCTCAAGGGTGGTGTGTTTCAGCTAGGAGGGGGCAAAGGGGGTGCAAGGGCAGCATAACGGATGTACATACAGACAAGCAGAATTTTTTTTAATTGCCATGTTCCCTGACATCTGTATGTCCCTTCATAAGCTATTGTGATATTCATTAACAGTAAGTCAAAAGTAGAGCTAAGCATTGTTTCTTTTGCCATTGACAGAATGATGATATTAAAGTTAGGGAAACAATGATTTTTTTGATTGTAGGTTCTTTGATATCTACAAGCTTTAAAATGACAATATTTGGCTGATGACAATCTTAAAACTAATTTCCATTCAATCAAGTAAAATAAATTTATATCTTTTGGTATGTCAAATGTTATGGATGAGCAGAACATTCCAAAATAAAACAGACTTTTGACATTTCTCACCTTAAAATAATCAAAAGGACTAAGTTTTCTTTTAATAATGCTGTACAGTTAAAAGTTTTCTTTAAAAATAAGCAAAATCAAGAAATTGGCATCAAGTAGAGATAATGACTTTAGAAATGTCCCAGTCATTGAAAAGTATGGAAGACCAAAAATAACATATTAAACAGAAGCAGTTTTAAATGGAAATCAAATAAAAAATCTAATTATAGATTAAATTTGATGGTTAGTCTTGTTCTAAATAGTAGCCCATTTGTACAACAACAAATCAGAAACCAAAAGGCTTGTTTCAAATTTCAGCACAGAGCATAATGACAATTCTATCAGCTTTGTATTATTTGGTGCAATAGTTTTTCATGAATGAAAATGAACAATTTAGCATTCCTGGCAGAAAGTAAAAGAACTAAGATTAAAAGTAAATAATGAAAAAATGTATATGTATATGCGAAGATAAACCTTAATTATAACAAATAATGAGAAACCAAGGCTGAGTTCTTTAAAGTGTTGATAATGATTGAGTTAAGCCGTTCGGTTTAGTCACCAATGGCCACTTCATTTGTTTGCACATTCAATACATAACAATGCTTCAAATGGAAATTTAGTTGAGGTGAAATAAGTGTATTTATTTATTAAAGAGTATTTGATCATTGTTTGCTTCTCTTTTTAAAATATATGTGATTATTTGCAAAACAAATGTTGAGATGAGTATTATTTTGTCCGGAATATTTTTTTTATACATGAATATAAATGTTATATATGTGCAATTTGTACATGTACTACTATAGAGTATCTATATACATAAGGATACATCTACGCACTCAAATGATTGTAAAATATTAAAGATATTTGGTGTAAATAAAGTATATCATTTTTAATAATGTAGTCTGCAACGAGTTTCCAGTAGCTAAAACCCCCTAAAACAAAACAAAAACCCCCTAAAAACAAAACAAAAAATTAAGCATGCCATGAAACAATGATAAATAATAAGCCTTTGAGTAAAATAAACTGAACAATCTGTCTTCCATTCTATTTCTTGTTTTTCTTCAATGCATCCCAAGATGCATTTCTTTAATATCAGCCATTTTTTTTTTAATTACTAAGTTTTCTACTGAGCCCATTTCACACTTTTTAATTTTGCTTATTAGAAATTATTTTCAGTTAATTTCTAGCAAAATTAATAATGATAATAAATTTCACAACACTATTAAAGGCAGCTACTAACTCCCTTCACAGTGCCAACACACATTCCCCTCAAGTGTGGTTGCACTTTGTTATGAATGACCACACATTTATCCTGGTTAAAAACCTCCAAATATTAAAATTGACTGTCAGTCAAATTTTAGTCCCTTTCTCATTAAAAAGTAAAATGAAAACTTTTTGATTCTAGTAAAAATAAAAACTGTTAGAAAATTTCATTAACTGGGACATTTGCAGATAAAACATTTAAGGCATTAATAATTCTCTATAACAAATATCCTCATTATCCTAAATTTTCAAAAGAAAAGCAAGCATATTTATGTTCAGTGAGCTGTGTAGTCTGGAGTCATTTTCTACCCTCCCAATCTCTTTGTTTTCTGTTTCTAGCAGTACACATTCTCTCCCTCTTTATTCATAAAATTTAATGTACAGCTTCAATGAGACATAAACTATACTCTCTCCCTCTTCTTTATTTTTTCAGGGTTGAAAGATAACTCCACTCATATGGTTTTAATGCCAATAGATTGGCTTGTCTATTCACTAGCAATGGCACCTAAAGATGACCAGATATGTTGTTACAAATATTAAAACAATAAACTACAACAATCTCATTTTTAAAAAATTAAGCTTATTTTTGCTGATTTCTTTCTACATATTACATTTTATAATCATAATGGTGGCTGTAATTTAGCCAATGCTTTTTAAATAAAGACAGTACCAAACAGTAGGTAATGGAAGACTGCTGATGTAATAAACCTAAGAAAAGCATACATGTCAGAGAAGAACAGGTTGTAACACATTCTAGACATAATTTATAAGAAACTAATGCTGTAGATCAATGGTAGAGATCTAATAAATTAAAAGTTAATTTGTTTGATCTCAGGTGGATGTAGTAATTGGCCTAAGTTTTCTACAGCTGCACAGTGTTTACATGAACAAAACATTTGCAAATTTAAGATGAGTTACTTAAATTACGTGAAATAATCGCTAATTATTTAAGTTTTTCAATTTCTGTTATTAAAAAAAAAAGATGGCTGACAAAAATGATATAAATTGGTTTACATGTCATAAAGAAATAGAAGACAAAAATATTTTTTCTTTCCACAGAATATTACAAATACCCTCATCTTCATGCATTTCGATACATAGATTTTTTCTAAACATGTCCTATCAGAATAAACAGGAGTTTGGAAAAGTTAGGGATTCAAATTATATACTCATCCTAAAATGAATTATCAGTTCAAATATTTTGATGAGCAAATCTCCTAATTTTGAAAGAAGAAAATAAAATAGAATTCTTCATTTCTATTTTTCAGTAATTATTTAAGTACTAAGAAGTATCAGATAACTCTAAAATAAAGCCAATTCATATGATTGTCAATAGTTTTGCCTGTAGAGATTCTTCTCCTATGTTAATATTGTTTAACTCTTAATCAAGTTAACTAGTACAGCAATATCTTGATTAGTGCGTGTTATGACATTGCTGTACAAATTAATGTAACTAAGTATAAGCTGAAAAAAAACAACCAAACACATTAAATTATAATAACACCATGAACAGTACGCACTAATCAAGGTAATATCTGTATTATTAGCTGTGCTGGGAAGGCCACGCATCGAGTATGGAAGATTATCGACTTCCAAAGACCTTACTGTTTGGTGAGTTGGGCTCCGGGCAACAAAACAGAGGGATACAAGGATTCCCTAAAAAAGGATCCTGAACTCTTGTGGTATTGACTACTGCAAATGGGAAGTAGAAGCTGCCGATCGTCAGACATAGCGCCACAACGTCCTTTGCTGAAACAAACCACAGAATCAGAGCAGAGGAGATAGCGCAGTAAACTTGGTCACAGTCCTTCTCCTGTACTCGCTGTGGAAAAACTTGTCTGTCTTTGTCTTGTGTGGGCCTCGCCAGCCACTGGCAGTCCTACAGCAGGCATGGAGTACCCTCCAAAATTCTTGTATGAGAGGCCAAGCCATGACATGTTTAGGTCTGCCTATAGAAAACTTCAACTTAAGATGAGTATATAGTATAAAAATATCAACTTTCCGAAAAGTTTCAAAACTTCACAGGGTATAAATTTATACATTTGATCATCTTGCCCCTTGATCTGCACCTATACAAAGTCTACACAGAGTAGTAGATATAAAAATGATGATAATCAGAATCGCTTTTCATTAACCTTTAACTTATAGTGGTAATATCGAAGAAACTCTTTCAATGATGCTGGAAGGGGCAAACAGGTAATCTTGTCATAGGTGATAATACTGCATATGGCAGCCCGGCACAAGTGCTGCAGGGAAAACGGGAAAGTCCGGTTAAGGGGCAGAGTTAGCATTGGTTCAAAAAACATACAGCAACTGGGATCCTTGTAATGTTCTATCAAGCGGCATACAGTTCGAGCTGCAAACACACCAGGGTCATGAGAGTCAAAACTAAATTTGTGGTTCCACTGTTCAATGCGAGCATGAAGTGAACGACCGTAACGACGGAAACTGACTGAAAAGAGGAAGTCTTCCTGAGCACTGTCACGTAGAAGAAATGTACCCTCAGCCTTGTTCTCAAGGAGTTTCTCAGCTTCGTACCTGTCCATAATACCCCAGTAAAAGCTACAATTGGCAATCTGCTGCAGTTCTGGTACCAGGTAATGTGTGAATTCCACTCGACTGTGGATACGCTGAAAAGTACACTCAGGGGAGTTAAATGTGGAGTAATCCATAATTTGGGAGTTTTCAAACTCTTCTTCATCGATAAACTTTACAGAGAATGGTTTGTAAGTGCCAGATGCCCCTTGAACAGAGCAGTTACGTTTGAATGTTGAGCAGAATTGATCACCAGATGAGGAAGGTGACACAGCACACAAGTTGTGACATGTCCAAAAAGTATTTCTGTTAAGACCATTGTCAACAGGCTCATGTGAAGCATGCTGGGGACTGCTTCTATTTCTATCTGAGCTGTCAGTAATGTCCGACAAATTCTGCAACTGCCTCGATGATGAGAACGGGGATAAATGTTGGTGCTGCTTTCCGGCAGCACCTACCAAGTTATTCTTTTTCTGCCTCTTCCGATGATGCCGTCCCTTTGATGAACGAACTGGTGTCGGAGAAGCCTGGTTGGATGAAGAAAGGCGGAAACTGGAAGTGGACGAAGGCTGTGAGCGGGTTAACAGCAAATGATGTTCACAGGTGTCAAAATTCACACACGTAGCACCTTGAACACTGCAGTCATTATAACGCTGCTGCGAATCGGTCAGAGACAGTCGGTAGTCCATGTAACGTGGCTTTGGCAGTTTGCTACGGAGTTTCATTGACCACAGTTTCTTCTGCTTGCTTTTAGGCGGGGTACTGTCAGCTGCTCCCTCACCACAGCGCCTCTCCCCAGTGGCAGGCTCGATATCAGCATTACATGAATGGCCGCACTGAGGGCCTGACAAATGACCCTCAGCATGCTTCCCAGCCTCAATGTCGTCAGGTGAAGTGAGGTGTGTGCCACAGTGGGAACATGGTTCGTCTACAGAGGAAGAGGCTGAAGATGAATTCTGTTTGTACTCATGGAGTTCCACAATGCTAGACAAGGAGAGTTCGCTTCCACAACAGAAGAATGGACGAATTGGAGAACGGTGGTTCACCCGAGTAGCGACACTGGCAGCTGACTGGTATCTTTCAAAATTCTGGTAATTGGAATTTGCCAAAATATCCATATCGAAGCTGGACTGGTTAGTGTTAGGCCGACTAACTCCTGCAAAATAGAAAAAGTAAAACATAATTAAATAACAAATTACAAGTGAATTTGACTCTTAAATTCATTTTAGAGAATTTAAAAAGTTATTCAAAGGAGGTAACTTCTGACCAAAATTATCACCCTTACACTTTTTGGTAATTTAAACATTTTTTTCTCTTTAATTCAATTCACAAAAGAGTTCCAGTTTTTTTAATCCTATTCATTGAAGAGTTCCACAGTGGTTACATGCTATCTATGAATCTAACATGTTTGCAATTTTTCAACATTTTAGATGTCTTCTCTCTCTCTCTCTCATTATATATATATATATA
>VCCN01002206.1:5849-20749 GCA_006491835.1 Architeuthis dux | reverse complement strand
GAGAAAAAGAGAGAGAGAGAAAAAGAGAGAGAGAGAGAAAGATAAAACAACTCGCTGCAAAACAAACACTGAAGGCTATTTTCGCCTATTTTGGTAAAAGTGAAAAAGTATATACAGAAATACTTTTCACCCACAACACCATAAACTTTTTAAAAAAATCAGATAGAGTAATAAACCCATGTATACATGCACCTACTTAATAAAATAATAAACAGTGCCTGAGAATAGCCTAAATATTCAAGGATGGAGTAAAATTTTGATTCTTTCAAGTCTAGTGTATATAAACTGCTGTTTCTTGATCATTTTAAAATAATGGTTTACGATGTATTAGCTTTATTTATATCTCGCAAAAGACTTGACGAGTACTGTATTTCCCGCCACATAAGACTCATCCCCTTTATAGCAAAGAAATTCTTTGAAAAAAATACAAGATTTACTGTGGAATTTACTGTCCCAAAACTTTGACTGCCACAATATATTGTTTCGGCCACATGTCAGTGTTGACATTATTTCCTACCTTCTTCAAATATGTTCTTATATGATACACAAATTTCCCACAAAAGTTCAATTCAGATAAAGGTAGGTGTTCAAAATTAGAACATTTTATGGAACAAACCATTTTGTTTACACTGAATAGGGTAAACAGTATCGGAAAGTGGCATAAGCTGCCTCAAGCATCCATGTTTACATCCACCTGCTGATTGTATGGTGGCGTTTTCGCAACGTTCGCGGGCGATTTTCAAGATTTATGGTTGTAATAATATTTCAGGGTATGAATATAAACCAAAATCACTTTTTAATCATATATATATATATTTCACTCTGAGATCGACAGGAGACGTTTGTCAAAAAGGGATGTTTAGCCGAATGCTTGGACTTCCTTTGTGTCATAAGACGCAGGCGGATTTTTAGGTGTTTTTTAGGAAAAAAAAACGCGTCTTATGTGGCTGGAAATACGGTAAGAAAAATGTCATTCAATGAATAATAAGAAAAAAGAACAATTCCCCAAGTATGTGCCGTGAAGGGATGGAAGTAACTCTGAAAAACATGCTTTTAGGTAGATATTAATACATTTGATTAAACGAATAAAAAGTTGCTAATATTTTGAAATGTATTCACATCTTCCTCAGAACACACTAAATGGAAGTGACTCTAGTTGATTAATTGTAAGAATATATAGATGTGAAAAATAAGTAAATAGAATAGGGGATAAAATAATAATCTATAGATATAAAATAATATTAATGTGCATCTCATATTCATATATATATATATATATATATTTTGTGTATAACACTTTTCAGTGAAGTGCACAGATACTACACTCTAATCCTTGGGCGAGGGCTGGGGAGCGACACTTTGATACTAAGCAGAGCGCTCATATATACTTCGATGCTAGGCAGAAGTGCTGATCCATATGTAAATAATCCCATCATTTTTTTATGGGAATAATAATAATAATAGCGAATAGACCTGACATCGTTATCAAGGACAGAAAAGAAAAGAGGTGTGTGCTCATTGACCCAGCAATACCATCTGACAGAAACACCTCCGTGAAAATGTCCAAGTACAAGGCCCTTGTCAACAGGACGTGGGACATGAAACCACCATAACACCAGAGCTCTATGACTTGCGAAGAAGGGAACGGAAAAGTTCACCAACCGTATCCCAAGTAACATCAACATCCATGTAGTCCAAAAGATCCATACTTTGGACCCGGCTCTACAGAATGCAAAAATAAACATTAAAAAAGAAAAAAAAAACACCACCACCAATAATAATAGAGAAGTGTAAAAAAAAAAAAAACCAAAACAAAGAGTGGTGAGAGTCAGAAGAAAAGATGGCTACTGTCTGATGAACCTCTCCAATTTCAGTTCATACTAAAAATGAAGAAAGAGCTTCAACTCTATGCAAGATGAAACAGCTATGACAGTGAAAGTAAAAATAACCATTCTATAAACTCCAATACATCCTCAACAAACAAATATCAAAATATAGAAATCAAGCTTTGATGGAAACTTGAAATATTTAGTTTAAGTTGGAACAAGAAAAGAAATCATATTTTTCACTGCTAGAAACTACCAAATAAATTTACATGGCAGGCACTGATATCACTGGTGATCGCTTTAACATTTACACCTTCCAATATATCCTGAAAGAGATACATGGGGGCAATTATGTCGGTAAGCAAAAATAAATGTTGGTCAGGGGAAACTTGAATTGTTTAAAAAAAAAAATTTGTTTAAAAAATTAAAAAAAAAAAAAGCCAAGGTTTGAAATTAACGTCGTCCAGGGGACGGTAAAAATGTGTTTGGGATGAACAAATATCTTCCCCTGGGACGGAAGTGATTTAAAAAAAATAAAATTTCTTTGGTGAGGATTGTTCTTGTTTTTGTTACAGTAGACTGGACTGGTGTTTGACAATTATTTACTTCCTCAACATTTTAATGGTGTTTTTATTATGCTACTAACAACTATAGATGATAATAACAAAGTAAAGAAACAATATTTTGATTTTGGGACAGTTAAAATTGTTTTTCAGAATGGTTCTGGGACAGTAGTGAAAAAGGTTAGTCTTGCAAGAAGCAATTGAGCTTTAGAAAAACAGGTCTGGTACTGGTTAGTCACTCAATAGAAACTGTCATGTGACCAACGTCTTTTGGCAGCATGCCGTGTTGGGGATGATCAATTAAAAAATTGGAAAAAGGGGTGATCAACAAATAAGTTACTTGGGCAGTGATCAGTAAAAAAAAAGTCTGAATTTTCAAAAAAAAAGCATGAATGGGACCAATTTAGTATTTTGAATTGAATCTAAACCTATTTTGTGTTTAAAAAAACAAAAAACGTTTTTTCTAGACATATAGGAGTAAATGTTTAAATTTTCAACCCTCCATATGTGCAGCCTGTACATGCAATACATATATAGCCAGCCAGAGCCACTTAAAAACTGAAGAAACCTATGTTGACAGTTTCTAACAAAAACTGAGTATAATCAAGTGACAATGGTCAGAGGGATGTTATTAAATTAGAATTTACCTGACTGTAGATCTGACAAAGCTTCAAGACAATGGGTAACAGAAAAATTGGAGTTATACCCATATTACAAGTAAAACTTGTGACAGTTCTGTTGTTTTTGTCTATCAATTGGCCACCAGGGTCCTAGATCATGATATCATAATTGACAGCTATTCCAGTTTTCTGCACATATGTACATCTGTGTTGTAGTGAAGTCAGTGAATGAAGCTGACTACAGTGCACAGCTTCTTAAATATTCTCAACTGGAGGAGGAGGAGGAGGAAAAGTGGGAGTGGTAAATTGCCAATTGGCAGGAGAGTAACACGAGCTCAGAAAGAAGAAGATGCATGTGATTAATGCTCATTTGATATCAATGAATCACGTTTTCATGACTTTATGCAAAGCAACATTCCTAATGACACACAAAGGTCAGGAGATGAGAAATTACATTATTTATAAAATAAAAATGACATTGTTGCACCATTAGCCTTGAAACTAAGTTGCCAAAATGTTTTTTCGTAGGGGCGTACTCATTTTTGGATGGCAACATATTCATATTTTTAGCAACAGAGTTTCAATGCTGTAGAGTTTGGTCACAAATAATATCTGTTTTGATTGTGTAATCTTCCACTAGAAATAAAAAAATCCTGCTATGTTTGGTTTAGAAGAAAATTAACTTTCTATAAAAAAGTGGTAGGGGTATACTCTTTATGGGCGATACTGTATATACTCAAGAAGATACAATCAACTGAAGCCTAATCTTCTAGTTGTCTATTTCCATAACTCTTGCAACATCCATGAAACACATCGTTTTAGAATTTTGATATAAACAATATACTAATAATAATAATTGTAAACTAACATCTGTGTTCAAAATGGGACAACTAAAGTCGGCCAAGCCTCCTGAAATCTTGTTCCTCACAAGATTCCAACAACACTGGAACACAATCCGCAACTTGTTGCAAACTGATCGCTCCCCTACTGTAGCCAGCAGAGAATCCTAATTTCTTTCTCTCACAACAGCCTCTTTATCAGGACGGAATCAGTCATGCACCTGGATGCCATGCCAGCCGATCACAACAAACGAGCATCACACAGCCGGATGTAGATCTTTACATCATATTACATTATGCTTATGCAAATGTGTTCACTTTTCTCTTTTACAATAATAATAAAGAAAGAGTTATAAAAATAGATCATTTGACAAAAAAAGGTGAAGATTTTGTTACATCAAACAAAACATTTTGTGCATATATTGTTTAACCACTTAGCCTTACCAGTTGCATTAAATAATGATTAAAGCCTAAAGATGTTGTGCTGTGGCAGAGATTTTTCTAAAAATCAATATATCTAATTTTATTTAATCATCTTCCATTAAACAATAAAATAAAATGGTTTTGCTTTAAGCTAAGGGTACATGGACTATTCATTTGAACAATATTATACATTACATTTATTGCAAAACATTAAATAAAAAAATTAAACCAAATACCATACATAGGCAAGCAGGTCAATTAACAATACTATTACAATAAACTACAAGTGGGAAAAATGTATTGACAAATTTTCTTGAAAATTGTAGATATTTGCAACTTTTTTTTTTTTGAAGACGTAAAGAGTATTATTGGAAACAAAGGAGACTCAATACTCCATACAAAGAAAAGAAAAATAATTTTTTTTACAGTAAAATAAAATGAAGAAAAAAAATGTACGCAAATTTAAAGAGAATTTACTCAACACAAAGAAAAGATGTTAATTACGTTGTTGTCGTTGTACCTTGCATGAAACTTAAACTTTTACGATTTAGAAACGGATTCCGGGGTTGTGGACATAGTAATTGAAAAAATACAAATTATTGAAATTAGAGTTGATAAAGAATATTAGCATTTCGTAACTTTTTTTAAAACTGTAAATTTCATCACAGATATAAATTCAAGCAAAGGAAGCCAACAAGATATGATATAACTGGTTACAATGTAGAACACAAGCATTAGCATAGTAGTAGTAGGCGTGTTCTACTTGTATGAATGAATGGTTGGTTCTATGAATGAAATACTGATGAATGAATAGCCGGGTAGAGTGCCAGAAAGTTTAATAGAAGAATGAGAGAAAAGCGCACAAACGATTTCTTTCCCTTTCTTCTTCTGTTCTGTCTGTTTTCTTGACAACGTGCAAATATAGTTGTAATTATTACTTTTTCATTTTCAAGTTTTGTTTGCATCTTATAGGTATTTCTGCGCACTTTGGACATCCCATTTTAAAACGTAAATTAAAATTTAAAAACTGTTCTTTGTAAGTTTTTTCTTGTTTATGTTAGAAAGAATAAAGTCCAAATATGTGTCCGGAAAAAAGAAAAAAAAACACTTCAACGTAGAATTGTGCTCTTAAAAGTCAATTTAAAGTTTTAAACTAAAATTTGCGCCATTTTGTTGACCTTTTTGGAAATTTAAAGAAATTCGAATTCTGTAATTTAAAATTTTTTTTAAAATCAAGAATTCTTCCGATGTTTTTAAAAAAAAATTAGTTTCATTATTACTGAACAATCCTTAACCGAATAATTTTCCATTAAAAAAATACATAAAAACATCTTTTTTTCACGTAGCGGGGTGTGTGTGTGTGTGTCAAATATCTGTCAACACCTTCCGTTTGCCGCCAAGCGATAAGGATCTTGACACGCGCAGATACGCTAATTACATATTACGGAAGTCGCTTATTGTCAATAAGGAGGGCTGACTGAAATTATGACAGCAGTTGTGTCCACTTTTGTTGACATGAACATTTACGTTTATGTCCATCCATAGAAAATTTTGGCCAATTAAATCACAACAAAAATAATAATTTAAAAAAATCTCCCTTGGTTTCAGTTTTTACATATCTTTACTTACCCTTTCACAGTACATCACGTGAGAACAGGTTTTAACTGATCATAACAGAATAAAAAAATTAAATTTTTCAAAACAGTAAAAACTGAAAAATTCTCTATAAAAAAGATTTTAATGCTAAGATTATTTCTCTTTTCCTGGACAATAGCGATAAATCATATTTTACCAAATGAATGAAAAATATTGGCAATTAGAGCAGTATTTTTTGTTTTTTTCGCATTTTTAAATAATTTAAATTAACATTTTTTTACGGAAACTACCATTTAGCCTTTTCAAAAACAGAATTTATATGTTCATGGGCTTGACCTAGTAATGTAAAAATATCGGACAGATCATGTGAAAATAAATCAAATTTTCAAGATGAGTATTTTTTAATCACAATGAAAAAATATTTGTTTCCCGAAATTTGGAATAAAAATTGATTTTTTAAAAAATTCATCCTTTATTCGATAAATATGGAAAATTTGATTAAAATCGAATCGGTAGTTGCTGAATAATAAATTATTAAAATCTAGGTGTTTTTTTGATCGTTGAAAGGGGAGAAAATTTACTACTAATTAGTACGGAAAATTAGTTGTTTACTTTTTCGCCCAGATTTACACTACTTTGATTCAATGATATCTCCCGTTTTATAAGGTGTACACAAATAATTTTTATCTCATATATTTCGCCAATCTTTCAACTTAATAATGACACTAACATTTATCAACGAAAAAATTAAGTTTTATATGATTTTGACGTTTATTTGTATCAAGGTGTCAATTTTCCGTATTCCCCGCAGAAATACCTACATCTTATCTTTCCATTATTTCCCATTTTGTCAGGCGTTGATTTTGTAATAATAATCGCCACAAACCATAGAAAACAAAGCAAAATTATTAAATTTTTTGAGAAATTCTACGAAAGGATGACAAAAACCCCCATTAAACATTAAAGTAAAAATTAAAATATTTTTTTTGTAGATGTGAATCCACTAAAGAGTTTCATTTCCGCAGAATTCACACAGAAAGAAAATCTACGCAACACGAACAACTTAAAATAAGAGTTTGAACCAGAAAACAAATAAATGTAGACATTAATTTCTTGGGAAAGTCTTTTTTCGTAACAATAACATGGTGTGAGAAAACCATGAATGAATTAGAATAAATGATGGATTTTAATTATCATTAACTTATAATCGAGAGAAACTAAGAGTGGTGTAAAAAAATAAATAAAACTGGTTAAGTCCTCCAGATTTTGTTGAAGTCACGCAAAGAAAGACTGACCCAGATTCATCACTTGCTCGAAAAAAAAAAAAATCTTTACAGCCGGTTTCACCAAATTGGGTACATCGACGAGAGAAGCAAACTAAAATAAAATGTTTCAACAGATAAAAATGAGAAAGAAATAAAGAATATCTAGACAAGAGGATTTATATAAAGTTTGATAAAACTAAGTAACATTAATTGAAGTTAAACGTGACGAGCACTAAACATTTAGTCTAAAATAATTCTAATTCAGCTGAAGTGAATAAGGCGATACGATTAAGTATGTATTAAAGTGAAATTACAAATTAAATTCATCTGATTTTGCTAATAATATTCAATTCATATATTCCAATTTGGAAACAGGGATAAAGAGGGTCTATTAATTATTGGGAATAAAACAAAAATCACTGAACTTAATCTAGGTGTCAGTGATAAATGACAATTATAATTCAATCTTTTAATTGAAATTATACTTTGTCCACATAGGAGTTAAGATTACCTTTTTCAATTAACTGCGTAGATATTTACTTCTAAGCTTAGTACGACATTTATAGATTATGTTGCGCCAATTTTCTTCGATCTTTCTCATCTAACTGGAGAGAAAAGAAGTCTTAAGGAGGCACATATAACAAATAAAAAACACCGCGTGTATGGGAAGCTCTAGAAAGATAAATCAAATCCATACAAAAGGTATTGATTGTATTCAATCTTCATGGCAACGCTTTTTCTTGTCACTTACACGAAATTTAGCGATCACAATTGTACATTAAGGAAGGTGGGAAATTACACATCAGAACTGTTTAGACTTTTAATTTTAGTAATAAAATTAGAAATACCTGTAAAACGATCCGAGACAAATAATGAGATTACACGGGGCAAATACGACCAGAAAACAAAATAGTAAAAAAGAAAAAGTAAACTTAAAACTTATCGCTATCTGCTTGCTTCTAAAAAAAATGGTGGACCGGCTCGGTGATCGATTGCGTAATTGAAAAATTTCACATTTTATTTTTATTTCAACTAACGATGTCATAAAAACTGTTCTTGACACACAATGACGCCTCGGTTTTTGTTTTCTGTCAGTATTTTCCAAGCGCAAAGAAAGACATAGATATTGAGTAAAATCAAATGTTCATTCATTATTCTTCTTTCATTCCGATTCTGATTTTACAGCCGAGTGCAGTTATATTGAATAATCGTTACCGATATGAGCCAATCAGCTGACACACGAATAGTAAACGTAGAACGTGTATTGACATTACAATTGAATAATGTCTAGACCAAT
Source organism: Architeuthis dux (assembly GCA_006491835.1). Taxonomy (NCBI): domain Eukaryota; kingdom Metazoa; phylum Mollusca; class Cephalopoda; order Oegopsida; family Architeuthidae; genus Architeuthis; species Architeuthis dux. Next base: position 12,320 of record VCCN01002206.1, on the reverse strand, counting down.
AATAAGTAAATAAAAAGTATCAGTCAAAAAATTGAAAATTTACTATGTGACCGACAGGAAGGATGATCGGAGAAAACCGTGTTATTCCAAAAGGAAACGTAATAAAAGTGTTAATGTTAAATAAACTAACGAGTAATGTCCTTTTAAGCACAAATAAAGAATGGACGACAAAAAAAAAGAGTTTAAAACGAAGTACTTGTCTTTAAAGGTTTTAAATCACGGATGAATTTTCAAGCTTTTCTTTGCGTAGGAAAATAATCAATATTTGAAAAAAGTTTCAAAATCTGCTTTTTCCGGAAATGTCAGTCTTAAGGAATTTACGAAGATGAACATCACATCTGACATTTGTTGGGTGATTCATTTCAAACCCTCATCATTTTATATTTTAAAACCTAAGAAGCTGAGAAAGGCATTTTAGTGATATCGGATTCCTTTGCAAGTTAACAAAGGTACAAGTAGCAACACATCTATTTAATTCAAATCCAGAAATCCTCTTTCTACGGATTTTTGTCCGATATTAAGCTTTTTCTTTTGTTTTCTTCTGTATCGGTATTTTTTTTTGCCTAACCCGGTTTCAGCTTGTAATAATGATTTTTTTTAAATTCTATGCATAAAATTAAAATAAGTAACAGAATCTACATTCCAAGATTCCATTTTCGGGTTTATAAAATATCGTTTACATTTGATATCTCAGAGTCAGAGAGAGCAATAAATTAATGCAAAATAAATTTGTTTATACAATACATTAATTTTTTAAAAAATTAATCACTAATCAGCATTAAAAAAATCATTGGAAAATCCAACCAACAATTAATAATTGTTTTAACATTTTCTGATTAAAAATAGGTTGTGGCACGCACTTTTTTTGGATAGTAAGGGGTTAAAATGTAAACAAGTAAGCTTCAGAAAAACATGAGTCAAAATTAAATATTTATATTCATTTCACAACATACTCGTGTACAGGTGTATGCAGATGAGAACATTGGGTGTGGTTGTAAATCGACCCTTTTTAGTTTTAGGTGACTAATAGTACAACTAAGAGGATGGAAGATGCATTTTCGTTGACTTGAATAGTTACACATGGTGAAATGGAATTTACGAGTGAGCAGTTTTTAATTCGAAATTCAAAACCATATCAAATAAAAGGATTGTTTTTTTTCTCCACAGAATAATGAAGCAACTTGAAGGCAAAAATTATATCATAAATAATTGAAAATGATAAAAAAATCCCAGGTTAACTAACTAGAAAAAACGGAGCAGAGTTTACAAGTTACAAACAACGACTATAGTTCTTATTTTAATTAATCACTATTTAAATCCTAAGGGGATTATTTTTTTTTACTGGCACGATGACTAAATATAACTACTAAACTACACATACACGACCAGTTAATCCCAAGTTTGCATTTTGGGGTACGTATCGTTGTTCATTTGGTAACGATGTAAATATACATAAAAATCAGCTGATTGAGATTCGTCCATAGAAACAAATAGAACTTGTGCTAATCTTTCAGATCTAATGCTTATTACAATTGTGTACTTGTAAAGTCCCAGAGCTATTAATTATCATTACTATTATTTATATAGCAATGGTGTGCGTTCAATCATATAACCAGTGATGCTGGTTGAAACTACCACTGAATGTCTAGTAAAAATTCTTAGCTCAGCTTTTTTGGAAGACTACACGCGTACAAAATAATAGCTTGGGAAAGAAAAATGATCCTCCAAAAGTATGTTTGATAACTGCTACTATATTCTTGTAGCAAAAAAACTTTTCTTCTGTAAGTTTTCAAATAAAAATATTTCTTTAAAACAAAAAAAGGCATAAACAATAAAACGAACCATTCCCCCATTTTATGATCGCGATCAGTCACACATATTTCTTAGTTTTTAAAATACTTTACTCTATTTTACCATAAAAAGTCAACTACTGAAACCAATAAAAGTAAAATAGAGCTACGCATGTTAACAGAAATAAAGATAAAATGACAAAAAAAAAAAAAAAGTTAATAGAAATAGCATCTGTCACAAATACTTACCGGACGCCATTTTTTCATAGTCTATATCTATATATTCCGCAGTGAATACTATGAATTAAGATTTGATTCATGAAAAGAGAGACTACAAAATTCTTTTTGTTGAGCAGTACTCATATTTTTACAAAAACAAAAGTATTAAAATGTTTATATTCTGATTTTATTTATTACTTAAAGCTAAAAGAATTAACGAAATTATTATTGTCGAGTTGTCAGCGAAAGCATTTAGTGCAGATCTGCAGTTGGCGGGAAAGGCGAATGTTTAAGGAACAACAAAAAAACGCGCTTTTGATTCTCAAAGAAAAAGTTTTGTAGATTTTTATAAAAAAAGAAAGGAAAATGGAAGAATCGAAACCATCTATTAGATATGGCCATTGTCCAGGATATACAGAAGTTTGCTATGACGAAACCGGGAGGCAAGTTTTGTTTTAACTTTTAAATATTAAATGTTTTTTGGTTTTTTTTCTTAAGAAAGAAAAATAAAGAAATTGTCGAAGATAAAAACTAAATTTGTTTTTAAAATTCTCATGTTTGTCATGTCATCTCTAGTTTCTTATTCTTAAATCAATGTGCAAAAAATTCTATATCGCCTTTCCGTTCATAAAATATAACTTTATAGAAATTTGTATTGTTATTACAAAATAATTAACCCGTTTAAAGGGTAATTATCTTATGTCTATACTTACAAATTTCGAGGGTGTATCTTGATTTTTATTAAAAAGTTTGATATTATTACGGAAAATAAAGTTACATAAATAACAGTTAGATTTGTGAAAATGGTATATTATTTATTTCCCCTTCAATGCAATAATATAAACTTTAAAGTCCCTCTCAGTTCTAGTGTTCGACTGACTTGCTACCAACAACCAGGAAGGAATAGGCTATTTCATTTGACATTCATAGCAAAAATTCGATACCACTTTTTATGAAATTTTACTAGTTTTTACTTTCCCAATTTAAACGGTGGCCTGAAATAATAAGTTGTATAAAAAAAAAACTAAAATTGGGATGAAGGTAAAAACTAGTCAAATTTAATAAAAAGTGGTGTGTTGCAATATTTCATTCATTTAAAGATTGATTTATAAAAAAGAATTCGATAATTCTCTTTTTGCTTTACTTTTTTTCTTCCACTCCTTACGAACACTATGCAAATTTTATCTTGTTTCTATGACTATAGCAAACTTTGATATTTAGTTCAGAAAAATTGGTGATTACTGGCTCTGGCTAGTACAGTTATTTTCTGCAATTGTTATCCAAAATATTGCAGTGATAACACCTAAAGCGTGATGATGCCTGTTGCATTTTTCACTGATAGAAATCAACAAAAATGTGAACACAGAAATCGCAGAAGGAGAATAAATGTGATGTGAATAAAGGTTTAAAAAATAACAAACTTTATTATTTGAATAAAGACATTTGTAAAAATTAACAAAAAAGTAGGAAAATATCTGGTTGGTCAAAAAGTTTGTTCTGTTTTTGTTGTTAGATTGGCATTAGTATCGTTTAGTTTTAACTGCAATCAAACAGATCGGTTTTAATTGTATTCTGACAGTTGTTATATCAGAGTAAAAGAGTGTCAAAATATTGGCATATTTTTGTTTATTCATTCTAATATTGAAGATGGAAGAAAATAAGCAACAGAGATTTCTTGTTGAACTACGTTCCACGGTTGTAGGGTAGACCAGTTGATAGGTATGAAAATAAATTTCAAGCGTGTAAGCGACCTCTGATTTAAAAAAGAATGTATAGTAGACAATGCAATACACATATATTTAAGTGGAAAAAATAAACAAGATTAAAATACACGACAGCTGCGCCGTGCACAAAAAGGCATGTTGTTGCCTGCAGCTCCTATAATTTGAAATAGCAGTCAATTTATATAAACAAAAAACAGAATAAAATATATTAAAAACACAGGCGGTAAATATTTTTTCATCATTTCACTATATTTAATTAATAATTATTCATCCTTCTTATAATATTTTCATATAAGTTTCAGTCGAACCAAGACAAAGAAAAATTTATAAGATATCGGGATAAAAATGATAAAAAATATTTTTTTTAAATAATATTGAGAGAAAAAAATTTTTTCACAGATCAAAAGCCTGAATAATAATTAATCGAATAAAACTATAAAATTTCCCAAAAAGAAAATTATTTTACTTAATTCCGTACCAGTAGTTTCTGGATATTATTCTAAAATAGGTAAATATAATTAGTATTTCCATGGATATATCTGTAAAATGTATAAAAATCATGAAAGCATCATTATATAAAATAGATAAATCATCAAACTAATAAAAGGTGGGGTAGGAATCATATGAAATGACACAAAATTTGGAATGGAAAATTATTATAAGTGAAAATATTGAGAATAATCAATGTTATACAAGAGATAGCCAACATACACGAAATATCCAAATTGAATCTTGAAAATCATTTGCACCAGCTTGGTTATATTAGTTGCTTTGATGTGTGACTTCCACATAAGTGGAAAACAAACCCTACTAATATACAATTCCCTGGAAGGCACTTCTTTGCTGAGAAAGATACAAAGTTTTGGGAGGATGGAATTATGAAGTTGCCTGAAAGATAAACATTATTCTTAATGTAGTAAATAAGTTGATTGTTTCTTTTTTTCCTTTTCTAGGTATATCCTTAGCTGTGGTGCTGATGGTGATGTCCGTACATGGGATGGCTTTGATGATTCAGATGCTTCATCTTATCAAATTGGTGAAACGGTTTATTCTGTTTTATACAAGGTATAATTTGCTGGTGATAATACAGCCACCTTTATAGCCTTGGGTGACAGGTCAATTGGTGGGGGGGGGGGCTACCTACATATATATTTGTGTGTGTGTGTGTGTGTGTGGCATTCATTGTTGATTGGTCACTTTTTTTTCGTGTTTTATTTTTCTAAAAAAGTCGGATCATATGGCCGACCAGCACCCCAAATCTTTGCAAATCTAAAAGGATGGATTTTGCCTTTACACCGGTGACATCACTGAAACGTCAGCAGCCGTTAGTTACCAAGTTAAACAAAGTCTGCATGTTGATATTGAAAGTAGAAAATACTCGCCTGAACTGGTGTCGCTACTCTGTATTTGTTTTGAAGTTACTAATATATTTTCTTCCGTTAGAAACTTTCCGAAAACATTAAAAACATTTATTCGATAAATCATTTAGATTGTTTATAGTTTTTTTCCTTTTTTAAACTAACAAACTTTCTAATTCTTCCGAAATTCAATGTTGTTTCGAAGTTACTCTTCGATGTTTTCTTCCGAAAACATTAAAAACTATTTAATCGATGTTATTTTGAAGTTATTAAGATATGATCTTCCGAAAACATTAAAAACTATTTATTCGATAAATCATTTAGATTGTTTATAGTTTTTTTTTCTACTATCAAACTTTCGAAGTTATTAAGCGACATTCTTCCGAAAAAAATTAAAAACTAAAAGCTATTATTCGATAAAAAATAGGTTGTTTATAGTTTTTTTTTTTTTTAAACAAACTTCCGACTTATAACACTTTTTTTGGTGCTTTCAAAATTCAATCTAAGTATCTTTTTGTGCTTATTGCTTATTTGTGATTATTAGAGTTTAAATTTTACAATCAGTCAGCAGTTGTATTCTTAGTGTAATCGTTAGCGTATCTGACTGCCAACTCCGATGACGCGAGTTCAATCCACGTTCTGTTCTGAAAAAAATTAAAACCTATTGTTTGTGCTTTTAATCTAAGTATCTATTTCTGCTTTCAATCCAACTATTCTTTGTTAGTTATTTTTAGATTTAGATATTTTCTTCCGAAAAAATTAAAAATTGTTGAATTGAAAAGGGACACATTTTCGAAGTTACTAAGATACTTTTTATTTTTCCGTGAGGAAGTCTGTCTTCCAGTTTCTGACACCTTGCAGTTTGGGATATCCTGTTTATAACTTTCAACACCTGTGGGGGTCAAATCGGTGACCTCCGCCAAACGGCTGCCTAAATATCCAACAAGTTCATATGAGACCCATTTTCTTTTCCAACTTTTTAACCTTTTCTGTTATTTAAAACATCTGAATACAATTACTTTGTAATGATTTAATATTGTTTGATTAGATTCTGAAAATGTCCACATTCCTTTACAGAACCAGAAATTCTACACAGCCTCTAACATGAATTCTGTTCAGGTGTTTACTTTTCCGGATGGTGTGCCTGATGGCCTGGTAACTCGCTTCACGGCTCCCCCGACTCATATATGCATGAATCATTCAGGTTCAACTTTAGTAGCCGGAGCAAGGTAAAAGTTAAATATTTTCTTTTTTTTTTTATTTTCATAATTATGTATATGAGGAAATCGTTAAAAGTAATCCTACCATTCAGAAGAACATCTTCTATAACCTTTTTAAAAGATTCTTGTTTAGAGTCGGTGAATGTTTGGATCACTTTAA
>VCCN01002205.1:216427-229663 GCA_006491835.1 Architeuthis dux | reverse complement strand
ACACACACACACAAACAGATATATCTAAAAGCCCAGATGCACCTTAAACTTTTTATCTGGATCATATATATCGCTAGCTTGAATTACTACTTTACTCCCTACCCAGTAACACTCTCCCAGTAACCACCACCCCTCCTTTTACTACCCTCGACGTAGTAAGCTACACCAACCAGGAAGGAAAACCTACCCAATAGAGCGGGAAAAATAAAGAGAAAGAGAGAGAGAGAGGGAAAGAGGGAAGTGGGAAGAGAACGAGAGAAACAGGAAAGAGAGTCAGTACCCTTCCCTCTCTATTAAATATCAGCTTATCAACGAGCACTCTCTTCGAACACACGTACACAGAGAGGCGAGCCAACCCAACCCAGACCCACAAACCCGCAGCCTCCTGCAAGTATATAAACCAGCCGTCGGTGGGTTGGACTTATTATTTAACCAGTTTTAAAGCCGAGCGAACACAACGCTTTAACGATGCTATAGGAGAAGCCTTGTGCTTCTGTAAAGTTTACGATATAATATATACATATAGCATTGCCTCTTTATTAATTTATAAAATGAGAGAGGGGCATTATTTTATACACGTAACTATCTTGTAAAAATTTTTTATTTAAAAAAAAAAAATCAAAATTCCATTCGATCATTCATTTTCACGTACCGATATAACCGTGGCATTATATACATATATATTTACGGAAAATCATCATTACCCCAAAATGGATACAGCGGTTCCAGTCTCTCCCAGGGATCTTTCCGAAATGATTACGAATTGCAACAGTGTATCCTTACTCTTGGATTGCCGTCCTTTTTTGCATTTCAACGAAGGACACATAATGACCGCACAGAACGTCCATTGTCCACCGATCTTGAAACGACGTTCTGGGGGATTTATCTCATTGGAAAATATTGTTCCCGACGAATCGCGGCGACTCCAGCTGACCAGTGGTCAGTACGAGACGGTCATTCTGTATGATCAAGATACGAACATTTTGGCCGATGCTGCTAAGGACTCTAATCTCTCTTTGGTCTTTAAGAGTCTGATCCAACAGGTTGAAAATGTGGCAGTATTTTATTTAAGTGGTAAGCATGAAGAACTTTTTTTTTTCTCTGTTCATTGATTTCTTCCGTCTTCTGTACACTTCAAAATGTTGTTGCACTACGGCTCCTTTTAGCTAAAAGTTGCACAAATCTTACTCTTCGTTTCTAACTCTCTTCCTGTTGTACGTACCATTCGTTAAACCCCATTCATGCTGTCACTTCATTACTTATTTTTCATTATCAGATTAAGCATTGTAAACCAGTGTTTTAATCCTGACTACTATTTACCTGCATCTGTGATAATCGCCTAAAAATTGAAAGTAAATAGTTGTCAAAATTGATGCAATGGCCATTCATTCAATTCAATTCATACCCCCTCTCCATTTTGATGCATGTGTGCTGCTGTAGGTAAATAGACTGATTTGCCAAAGAGGCTATCGTTCTAGTGTTAGCTTCGGTTTTGGGAGATCTTAATTTAATTAAACAATAACATGTTATATTATTGAATTCAAATGAATAATTATGAACTGAAATCAAACCTCAGCCTCTATAAACTAAAAAATAAAAGCATACCTTCCAAAAGAAAATCAAAGTCATTGAATTTCCTGATCACAGGTAAATACCATCGATTGTCTTCTAAAATTCAAGAAAATTAGTAATTTTCTGCTGCTTAGAAAACCAGATAAATATCAAACCAAATAATTTTAGCACTCCTTTTTAGCAATAAGTGTTTTGTTTTTGTTAAAGAGTCTTAAATCTTTTGAGTGTTTTATTTTCCTCTCCTGGCTTTTAACGTTTCGTGTACCCGTGCCTTTTGGACCTTATCGTCTGCACAAACAGAAAAATATTTAATTTTTAAAAGCGTATATTATATTATCATATGTAAACAGTAAACACACCTCCCAAATAGTTGTATATATGTTTGTTTCCGAGTCATGACCGAAAGCTATCCATTTATTAATCAAGTCTCGACTCTCCACCTTCATGTCGACACCTTCCTCACATTCTATTAATAGGGGATTACACTAAGTTCCACCCCGCGCTTGTATTCTGTTAAACGGGTATCTTTCTCCAAATTGCATTTTGATTTTAAATCTATTTAGAATGTCCTTCTCATCTTACAACCGAATCTTGAAGATTACGGTGAAATTTAATGAAATAGGTGATGTGTTTTTTCTGCTTTGATCGTACGCTGTAGAGTGCAGTAACAGAATACGCGACTACTGTTACAGCAGTCTCTCTAAATACAAGCGTTTGTTTTTCATTCATTTTTTTTAATCTTTAATATTTCTCATTCTTGTTGATAGCTATAAGCATTTCGTTTTATATGCTTTCTTTTATTTTAAAAATCTTTGAATCTGGAGTATATTAAAAACATTAATTCAAACCATCCCTTGTAGACAAGTTATTAGCTAATAATTCGGACCTCTTTTATGAACATTGGAAATGCCAATAATACAGAAGAGTAAAACTAGAAGATCATTTGTAGATATTTTAATTCCAAGATATGAAATACTTTATAGTTATATTTTTTTTTGCATATTTAATATAAATATTTACCTGTGACCTTAATGTTTTGTTTATGCATAACTGGTGTTGGTGTACTTTAGTTATGAATGAAATCAGTGCTAAGTGCACCTTAAAAATCTAAAACACCAAACGCGTTTATGTATATATTTATATCTATATATATAAAATGTATAAGCTAACATTTTAAAAAGTATTCTCTGAAATTCAAGCTTAATTGCTCAAACAATCATTATTTTTTTTTAAAAATAGGGGACTACTGAAGATTTTGTGAAAAACAGAAATTATGGAGTCGACAATATCACTATGACCTAATATATTTTGTAATCTTTTATTACATAGGATTATGATTAATCCTTAGATATATATACAATTTCTATAAATAGCAAGATTATTTATTTGGGCTAAATTTCGTCTAAAAAAAATACAAAATCTGAATTAATCTTGCTTCCATTCATTATTCTAAAAACCTTTTCGTCATCTTTGTACATCCACCCCCCTTCCTCTCTCTGTATTTGCATTTCCTCGTCTTCCTCCGGTTTGCTGCAACTACTGCCTCCCCTTCCCCCTCTCTCTGTGACATGTACGCAATGGGAGTAGGCAGAGGGCGATTTTTGGGGTTGCTTCTCTATCTTATACGAGTTGCTGTGTGATGCCACCTACACTTAAAAATTTTAAACATTACATCATATTTTGTGCAGCCTTATTTCTGTACTTTCTACACCTACATGAAATATCAAAATAAAAATTACTGGGCATTTGTGATCGTTATTCATGTTTATTTCTTCCACCACTGAAGAATAGATACATTTGTTTAATAACAGTAACGAATTTGCACCTGGATATTTCTAACCTAAACCTAATTTTATTAGATGGAGTCTTGCAACCTAAACCCGTCATATTAATTTGGACTATATAAAACTAAAAAATTAGATGAGGGTAAATAGTCAAAAATGGGTTTATTTTTTTTGTTTTTAAATTCAATTTGCGTTTTTCTTAGGGATCAGGTATTTGTTTATTTTAAGATTAGTGCTTATTTTTATCAGAATTTGACAAATTTGAGCCCTTTTTCTTGACAGAACCCTGATAGGATAGAAATTGAATGTTTGCCCAAAAACTTAAATTTTCATCCTATCCTATTTTAATTTATATTTTTGGCTTTAAAATGAACTTAGCCATTTGTTTTTATTATTAGATGAAGTATTACAATCCATTGTATTTTAATTTTGACAACTATTCAATCAATATAATGGAGTTTATATTTTAAATATTATTCATTGCTCGCTTTTTTTCCAGTCTCAAAGAATGTATATTTTGATAAAAACAGTCAACTGCAATCTTGAACGTTTTTTTTTAATGATTTATTAAGAAATGTAATTTAAGATCTTAAAGTTTACATAAATATTTCTAGGTGCTTAAGAACTGGACAATATAATCTAAGTCTCGTTGGTTTCCGCTTGGCATTGATATTACCACCTACTCTCATAGCCACCTGCGCTAAAACAGACTTAACTTAACACTTCCTCTATCCAAGACTTGCTTTTTTTAAAGGCATGTGCACGTTTTATATAAGCTTAATTTAGCTTATAATTACTTAGGATATATTCTCAGTAATGACTAAAAAAAAACTATTTCTCGCTACCTTTATTTTTTTTTTTCTTGAGGCATTGGAAACACACCCGTGCCCCAATGGAGGGGATGCTTTGTAGATTATAGCTCACCTACTGAATTTCTAGACGTTATACAATAACAAGGATATTTGTATATATACATGAATTGCATAAATAATAATTCAGCCTTGAGTTGTTTTTCACCAATTAACTGATAGTGCATGTTTATTTATTGCAAATTTTCCTTTTTTCATCAAACTCACTAAATGCTAGGGCCAAGCCTCCGGGTCCCCAAATTTCTAGCTACGCCACTTACTGAATTCCTCGCTACCCTGACATTTCTTTCTAGTGGTAGATAGGTAGCTCCCTTTTTATGCTGCTTTCTGTGCCCACCTTTTATTCTCAACGGCGTTATAACGGGACGATGTCGAATTAAACTACGTTAACTGGAGTTGATGTACTTATTTCGGTCACGGGCCTTCATTGTCATAAACTTCGGCATTGCCATGGTCTCTCCCAAGTGAAATAAGTCTTAAATCCTCTTATTCTGGCTTAAAGCCTGTCTAGAGTCTCTCTATTTACTAGCTTGCGATGCGGGCTTTTTTTTTTTCTTTTTTCTTTTTTTCCCGCCTACGCACTTTGTTTTCTAGGCCAGATCGCTTGCCCTCACTTCCTATCTGCTGATCTGGGTTGATAACGTTATTTTAACATTCCTATTTTATGTGTGGTAATTGTGTGTCGTATATGCAGATTTACTTGGAGATAGTGATTAGTCAGTTAAAATAGGACGGCTTTCTTTACGGCCTCGGCTGTTGAATAGGGGTAGGAAAAAAGTGAATTTTACACGTACAAATCAGACCATTAATTCATAAACACGGATAAACTTGATAATTAATTGAAGTTCAAGAGAAAGGTACTTTTTTGTTACCTGCAAGATATGCTTTCGACTCAATTGAGTATACTTTGACTAGATTTGTTAGTGTTAAGTGGACGATTGAATAGAACATTAAAACATTGTTTGCAAAAATAAAATCATTTATTCAGTAAATTTTCTTTCTTTCCAATTTAGTTGCTTTTTATTGCATGATGAAAAAATTGAGATAAGTACAGAAAATACTAGTAAAACATTAACAGTAATGGTTGACAATGCTTCATCTAATAAAGAATACATAAAAGGTAATACTGGCAAAACCAGTTTCTCATATTTTTGACAAAGATCTGGGCTCGCATCTAGGCTTTCATTAATTAATCAGTGAATCACTTGTCGTTCATACAAGACATGAAATGGGTGACCATTTTAATACTTATGTAATATGCAAAACTGGCCCCCGACTTAATTGCTTTAAAATATATAAACATGGGGATGCTTTAGTCCACGTACACCCAATACTGGACAACTACAACACAGCAGTTCGTAATTTTAACAGTGGTCGAAAAGTGGGGGATCACTTTTTCTACCTGGCTAAATGAAAAACGGGTTGTTAGCAAACAACAAAACTGGTCCCCCAATGCGCTTATTTTAGAAAGATTTAATTGAAAATTATCTAAATAATAGTTAAAAACTTAAACCTAAATTAAATTAAAATTTATTATCGCTGGGCGTAAAGTGAGTGATCAGTTTAGCAGTTGGTTAATGAACGAAACTGGACACCCCAAATTGTGAACGCTTTTATTATAAGTTTTATAATATATAATCTAGCAAGAAAGCCTCTTCAAGGTCTCCAGACAGATATGGACAGGATTGCAGGAATGCTGGACTCAATTAGTGACAATAATAGAATTAGTTACGGTGGGAAATTTTAATTTTCAAGTGGACGTGATTATGAATGACAAAAATTCGTATTCATAAATTAACCTGGTTAGCGACGAGACGGCTGCTCCTGCTGCTGTAGTTGTTGGGGTGGTAAAGACGTAGCTCGTCTGGCAAAGACTTCTGTTTTTCTAGCAAGCTATTTCAGGTTCCAGCCTTTGTCAATGGCCTTCATAATGTGTATTGCTGTGAACTTTTTAACGGGATTTTAAAAATTTTTTAGTTTGACAAATTAGATGATATAATTCGCCTTTACTTAAGACATAAGTATGTAGATTTCTTAGCGTGGGAAGAGGGGAGGGTACCTAAGAACGTTTGTACTCAATTCAAAACTGGTTGGTTCTGGTTTTGAGCCTAGATGTCCTGTGCAAGGTTATTGTCAATCTTGTTTTGATAAAATTTATACTTTTTATTTATTTTTTTTATTTTTAGTGGGTGGGTGCTATAGCGAGTAAGGTCAACCCATAAACTGCGAATGACTGAAATTTCCGTCATTGCAGTTCTGTGGTTAATTCAATAAAATTTCGTTTTGGGATTTAATGGCAACTCAGTTCTATCTTGCAATGGACAAGAGCTTTTATCTTGCAATGGATAACTATTACTCTTCACTTTCTGCAGTTAATGAGTTAATATTAATTACCAAAAAAATAAAACGACAGTAATATGGAATTTTGGTAAATTTATTTTTTTGTATAAAGCCAGTATTGAATATTAAACTATTGGAAAAACGTCTTAGGTACATATCACCCTGGGCATATTTATTTATTCATTTTTTAAACATGCATCTTTTCTGAAGGTTAGGGAAAATTCATAGGTAGCCCGCTTCAGTAATGCAAAAACAAAAGAATTGAATTGAGAAAATAAAAATAGTTAAAATATGCAAACATGTTCGCTGGCCTTAAATCCAATTCTTCCATTTTGAATTCCGATCCAGTGATGACAATATACCAATAACCGTTTGTTTATCAATCTGCGACAGGTTCTTTGTGTATTTTACTGAGTCATAGACTACAAACTAGATATGTAGGTTATTTATTTACTTATGTATAACACGATTATTCGCGTGGGTTTGTTTGGTCACCATGATTCATAGAACCTCCTCTCCACATAAACCTGTTTGTTTATATTTTTTATTATTAATACTGTTTAAACGTCTGATTTGGAGATATAATTTGTCCGCCATTATTATAAAAGAATTTTTATTCATATTTCTTTCATCTTTTTAGTTGTTTTACAGCGCAAATCGGAAATAAAAGAATTAGCTCTCGGCGAGACTCGAACTCTCATCCCTTTTCTTTTGCCTCGAGGTGTCTGGTTCGAGTCTCATTGAAAACTTATTCTTTATTTCCTATATGTACTGTTTACCCACTGCTGTAGACTGGCGTTCTGGGTAGTTGCGATATAAAGCAACATTAAGATGAAATAAAAATTTAAAAAACAGATCTATATTTCGAAACAGCAAAAATATTCATCCCTTTTTCAAGTAGTCATTCACATGTCAAATATCGTATTTTACAGCATATAAAACCCTCCTCCTTTTCCTTTTTTTCCCCCTCATAAAAAAATGTCTCAAAAGGTAAACGTACCCTTCGTTGTCTAGCCCCATTTGCCAGAACTTGAAGAGTTAGAAAAAAACTGGGTGATAAATGATAGGAATTCGGGGAAATGCGGTCTCTTTTTTTTCTTGATATTCCCTGCTGAAACAAGGGAAGGGGTATCTTGTACGCCAAATACGATACACGAGTTTTCCTCTTTATTGAGGTCAGGTATTTTAAGGGAGTGTTTAGATCGAGGGTAGACTAAAAAAAGCCATCGTTTAACACAAGACTTGTTGAGTGACAACAGATTGTATATTATCTTCATTCTGATCTTCTCTAACCAGCTTTTTATTTATTTTATTAATTCTAGGGATTTGTATTGTGCGTGCTTCATCGTAGTATTTACAGTAAAAGTGCTTTATCGACAAAAAGGGGTGGGAAACATACCCTGCTTTAGAAAGATGGCGAAAGGTTGAAAGCTTCCCCCCTAACCCATTCGTCATAGTCGGGACAGCGGGTGGCACCTTACTCTCCACCACACAATATAAAAAAAAAACTAGGTTCTATTGCTCTCCCCATTATTCATTCTTTACTATTTCGTTAATAAATTTTAATTGCTTTTAATCGTAAGCAACCAGACCGTCTGCCTACGAACACTGAGTAAACAGTGCAACCGACAATTTAATTTATTTAGTTGTCGCCACAAAAAAAATCCTGGAGTAACGAAATTACGATTAGCAGGACTCCATGAACTTAAATTATAATCATCACTATTATTTTTTTTCGTATAGCCATATAAGTAGATTGTTTCCTTGTTCTTCACCTTCTTCCTTCTGTCTCATTCATTATCCCCCCCTGCTTCTGTCTCATTCATTATCTCTGCCTAAGTTAGAGTTGCTTACAAATGCCCATGTATGGTAGTAAGACGATCCACATTCATGTCAGCTGCCTACTGCTATATCTTCCTTTCCCCCCTTTTCTTTATTATTGTGCGTGTCAAAGGTTTTCTATTCCACCGTCATGAAAATCTACTTCTTGCACACGAACCCCAAATCATTTTTTGGTTGATATTTTACGCCGAATAGGTGAAATTGCCTAATTAGCGAAATTTTGACATTTTTGTTACAAAAAAGAAATAAATACGTACTTTTAATTTGATCAAAAGTTTATTTAATTAAAACGAGGATTTAAAACAACTATTTTTTTTTTTTTTTTTTACAATCAAGTTTATGTAATCAAAGTGAAATCAATTATTTTTTTACAAAAAATAAATTTCTCCAATTAGGCGTAACAGATACATTAATAAAGGTTTTGGTATTTTTTTAAAATCATACCACACCAACGCTATTTTGTGGGGATAAGTTCGAAAATATCGTCTTTATTCAACTCCTACTTTTATAGAAACTACAAAGACAAGTCTTAAGTCAAATGTGTGATTCTGTATTGACGACAATTTAAATAAATTTTAATAATAAACTTACGAATTACAATAAAACATCGCTTCTAAAATGGTTTTAATATCATTTACCCTTGAGTCTTTATAACAAAATGTCATTCAGCCACGACAAAATGTCCTCATATTTTAATGATTTACGTCTTTCCCCCCTTGTGTATAATTTTATACAGAATTCATTGTTACATCAGCTTGTCTGGCCTTCACTAAATAGTTATATGCTTATATATTTAAGTAATAGCCTGTTACTTTGAAACTAGAAAATCATAGAGAAAAAACATCAAATTTTCATCTCCACTATTAAAAAGCTTAGTAACCATGCAATATCTTTTTAAGTATAGAAAACACAAATATCTGAGTAAATCAAGTGAATCGCCCTTCATGTTTCATTCAACCTTTTAGCTTCATGCACTCCCAAAATTTCATTCACACTTGGGTAAATCCCTTCAGTTTAAAAATCACAAGCAAAAATAAACTATTGTCTCTTGTCTAACTACTGAACTAACGATCAACATTTCCAAATAACTAATGATCCGCAATAGCTTGTATAGCACAATGAATAAAATCTTTAATCGGATAAGATAGGCTTTGTCTTCATTCATTTGTTTAAGCTGATTTTGATAGTACTACATTAGCATTGTCAATAGTAGTAGTAACCTACTCGAAATAGTAACATCAGCGTATTTCATTCATAATCCTGAACTCAATCTCTCTCCTTCCCCTACCGTCTGTTACTTTCGCATAGACACGTATCTTTTTTGAAGCATGTAGCAGTGAGCATTAAGCTTTTTAAGTGGCCTTTCAGGAGTAAACCCTAAATTATATTACATTGTTCTTTCCCCTCTTCCTGATTTAATTAAAGCCTTTTACGCCTAACATTTTAACTTAAATTTATCCTAGTGCACTTTTGACAATTACTATCCTAAGTATATACGTCACTATACACACAGCAAAAGCAGTATTGCTCTGTAGGAGAAACAACTAGTTAACTTATACCTGATAGTTGTATTGAATGAACTTATACCTGATAGTTGTATTGAATGAATAGTAACATTAGGCACAAGAAACCTCTTTTTTTCCTTAAAAGAATTGGAAAATGTTCCTACCTTTTAGGCAGGTTTAAAGGATACTTACAGCTGCACACTTTTATCTACTTTAATTATATTCAAAGCAAAGTGTAAATTAGACAAATCCATTTGTCAAATGTAGTACTGATGTTTAAAATAATTCAAACTGTATTACTGGATATCTCTATTAATATTTTTCCCTCTTTGTTCTTTCAGGAGGTTACCTATCTTTTAAACACATATTCCCCAGATTGTGTATATCAGAAAGAATTCTTTTGGACAGCTACCTCGATAAACCATCAGCAAACAATTACTTGGTAAGTATTTTTGCTAACTATAACGTTTCCGAAGTGAACGAAATATATATCAAACGTTTTAACCTTGAAAGAATAAGTACCCATTAGATACACACACCAAAGTTCCCATTTTATCAAAGGTTGAATCCGCTGTTAAAATCGAAGATTGATATGTTTATTCTGGGTAGAAATAAATATCAACTTTCACTCAAATTAATTTCTTAAGAATGCCCTGAAATAAATACATTTTAAGAAAAATATACTTACAAATTCAAAATGAAAGATTTTCTAAATATATCATTTTCTTAGTTAATGTGTTCAAATTAGCTAATCTTTTAAAAAATACTGAGAATTTATAAGATAAATTAAGTGTAAGATCATTTTTCTACAATCATTAAATAAGCAGATCAGAAATAAAGAATAAGCCTCCATGGCCTTATTCTTTATTTCCAATCTGCGATAAAAAAAAAAAAATTAAAAAAAACTGTCTGCTATACTTAACATTAAACTTTTTATGCTAGTTTTGGAGATTGATTTCGTTTCTTGCTTAACCATTTTAAACTTTATCATTATTAATTTGTTTTTTCTTGTTTTTCTCTCTTCAGGTCCATCCAGTTGAGATCTTGTCTCACGTATTTCTCGGTGACCATTGTCATGCGAGTAATATGGAACTCCTTAAAAAGCTGGGAATGACTGCTGTGATAAATGTGTCTCGATCGTGCAATAATTATTTTCCAGACGAATTCCGATACTTGACCATTCCTGTTGAAGATTCTCAGTATGCCGATCTCTCTTCATGGTTCCAAAAGGCCATCAAATTTATTGGTAAGCATAATATTATATATGTATTGTCTTATATTTCAAATGATATCATAGTGTTTAGTTAGGTTTCTTAATGCCCTTAGGAAAAGTAGGAATCCACTTTTCTTAGCACTGGATCATTGGTGTGTGAGCACTTAAGGTAACCACTCTACCACAACTAGCTTGCCTACCCAGGTAGTAGCAGCAAAAAGCTTACCCCCAGTCAAATTAAACCGGGGGGTTGGGCTATAAGATAAAGTACTATGTACTTTGGAAAATTACTAGAATCTTATTGCAAGATAAAATCCCTTGTTCATTGCTATATAATCTATTGCAAGTTATCTACTGCAAGATAAAAGCTCTGACTCGCAGATAGAACTGATCTGACCCCAATCACAATGAAAACGGAAATTTTATTGAGTTAGCCATAGAATTGTAATGACGGAAATTCTCGTCCTTCGCAGTTATTGGGGTTAAGTTGGTAACGACTTTAAATTCGGAGTCTGCACTCAACAACTGTACACCCGGCAACCTTGTGTATGCTTTGTTTTTTAAATAATTCATTTAATGAGGTTAATTTGTGCTTTTTAAAAGTACTCCGGCTTTCGTGGTTTAAAAAAAAATGCAGTCTCTTTATCGTAAAGAACATCACTCAGTACAAGTGTATGTTTTCCTCTTCGCCAAGGTCTGGGGTGAAGGAGAATAAAAAGTCTAGTCTTGGTGCTTGTCTCTTGTTTGACATTAGGTAGTGGGGGACAGCACTTGATGGACCACCTGAAGTCTGCTGGGGGGGGACGGGCAGTGGGCGTGAGGGACGGGGCGGCTTGCAATAGACAAGTGGCACAAGACAGGCAACCAAATATGGACATGAGTTCGCAATGTTGGCTTGGAATGAATAACCACTTAGTGTTTCCTACATATTGTTCACCGTGGCCCAGTGGTAGAATGCTCGCCTCCGGTGCGGTAGGTTGTGGGTTCAATCCATGCCGTACGTCGAAATTTTATTTATTTATATGAAATCAAGAAATGGAAAAATGTGTATCCGACAGAATATGGTAATTATAAAGTTATATTATTGATTTATATGGCGAGAAAACTTTGAGCAATCCCAGACCTCAAAAATGAAGTTTTTCACACAGTAGAATTTCAATAGGGGCCACATTCGATAAATTGTCCTACAGATGGCTGAGTGGTAGAAGATCGTGTAGGGTCATATTTTAACAATAGAAAGTCTGTCATATATGGCAAAAAATAAAGTACTTAAAAATCTGTTTTTTTTGGGTTTTTTTAATTTTAATATCTATTTATTAGATCAAGTATTGTATTCTATTGTACTATTTTTGTCCAAGTTCTTTTAACTAAATTTTTCTTTTTATCTCCATTCCAGATCAAGAAAAACAGCTTGGAGGTCGTGTTTTGGTCCACTGTCATGCCGGTGTTAGCCGATCCGCAACAGTCTGCCTCGCTTACTTGATGCAATGTGATGGCCTTGCCTTGGACAGTGCCTTCGAGTATGTCCAGAGCCGACGCAGCGTCATTTCCCCAAACCTTAACTTCATGCGACAATTACAAGACTTTGAAAAAGAACTTTCCGAAACGACCCCACTAAAAAGCTCATATCTGAAATCCCCCTGCAGAACGGAAAGCCAATTCACGAAGTTTTGCTTCCCAGACTTCAGAGCCTCGCAACACAATAGTCCCCTGGCTTCACCGACTTAACACATTAAAATCAACATTTGGTTTAAAGTTTTGAGATGATTTTAAAAAAAAAATTGCAAAAGATCTCCAGAGAAACACCCGTTCTTGCTGCCGACATAATACAGTCTCTTGCAACAACAAAAACGGTGTCATTGGACTTTGCAGCGAAACGCATACGACATAAAACGGACTCCAATGCATCTTGCTGTAAGCCAATGGGGCGATCGATGTATCTCTTTGCAGACCTCTGTTCCCCAAGTATGCAAGACGTGAAGCAAAAACAGTTATAGATATATCTATATATCAAATGTGGCAATGTGGTGATGTCTTGAAAATTACAAAATAAACGAAGAAAAAAAAACTCTCCACAAAAAATAAATTATATATATCTATATATACTAAAT
>VCCN01002205.1:165854-177644 GCA_006491835.1 Architeuthis dux | reverse complement strand
AATTTGGCTGCTGTACTCTCCGACCTTCGCCAGAAGGCTGCAAGGCACAATCTTATAGGCAGGGTACAACGACCAAAACGTTGTGACTATAACAAGAAGAGCGCCCTGTCGTGGAGTAATAATTACCAAGCTGGTCTCGCCGATCATTACTATTGAGTAGTGAGTTCGGTCCTCACTGGGTGCCATGTGCTTGTAATCTTTTACTAAAACTAAGCGTAACTTATTAAATATGAGGGCATTTGCTTCTTGCTTTTTGATGAAAATCATGGCTGAATATAAAATGCACATTCGACACTCCTTACACTTGATATTTAAAAAGTGTAGCAAAATCCAGGCAAGGGATTTTTTAAAGCTTATAGTAATAATGTAGTAGGTGCAAGCATGTGGCGTGAATGGTTTGCAAAGTCGTATCCCCTTCATGTCCTGATTCTTTAAATTTTGATAATTTTTGTAATTACAGTTATCCCATGCCATTCGCGGTGTTTAGCGGTACCAGGGGGAGTGAATGCGAAAAATCCGCGAAGAACTATTTGAATGTTAATGACCCTTCTCAAAACTATAGAACAACACAAACTATAGAAAATATCTTCTCAAAACTATAGAAAATATCACCTCTAATTGTTCTGCAAGGTCATCTGTTTTTTGGTTCCTCCTATTCATCAGTTTTCGCTCCCCCAAAACCATAAATCTAGCACTATTTCGGTTCGCGAGTGTAAATAAATTTTCAACCAGATTAACTCGGGTTTATATTGTCTACATAAATAATTTTAGTTGATAGCTTTCTATAATCTTCCTTTTTAATAACACAAAGATTATTACGATAACATTTATAGATTCGAAGTTCCAGACATTTTGATCGACGTCTCTTTTTGTCAAAAGTCCGTGGTAGTTGATATATTATAAATATATATGCATTTATGATTTCCTAAACGTTTTACGTTCTGTTTATGCTGTACAGTGTATTTTCTATGATGTGGTTTTTCGCGAAATACTTAGCTTCACGTTTTAAGCTGTAACTTTTTAAGCCCAATAGACACAAATTGACAACATACACCGTTGGAAAGCTGAGGAAATTCTCTTTCCAACGATATATATATATGTATATATCCCCTTCAGTAACTAAAAGTATATAACGGCTGCATAATACCAGCCATGACTTATGGATGCGAAACCTGGAAATTAACCAAACGAGCTGAAAACCAACTTAGAATAGCACAGAGAGCCATGGAAAGAGCAATGCTAGGTGTAACGCTAAGAGATAGAAAAAGATCAACATGGATCAGAGAAAGGACTAGAGTAAAGGATATTATACAACTAATTAAACAACAAAAGTGGAGATGGGCCGGTCACCTAGCGAGAAGAGATGATAATAGATGGGGGAAAAGACTAACAGATTGGTGCCCATGGGATAGTAAAAGAAGTAGAAAACGGCCAGACACAAGATGGAGGGACGAGATAGAAAGGTTTGCGTTAAGACTTGGCAGAGATTAGCACAATATAGGTTGTCATGGAAGGAGATGGGAAAGGCCTTCGTCCAGCAGTGGTCTTATAACGGCTGATGATGATGATGATGATGATGATATATATATATATATATATATATCCTTCCTGAACTAAATCCACTTTTGTCTATAAAGTATACAGACACTTCCTTGTAAAATCCTGAAATACCTATAAATTAAAGTTTTTTGAATTCCTCTTAAATCCATGATTTAGCCTTTTAAAGTACTCAGATATGTCAACTGGGAGACGAGAATGAAATTCTGTTTTGTTGGTGTATGCTGGCGACCATTTTGTTTTAATCAAATGAGGTAGTTCTTCCCAACGTTTTTCTTGGGAACATCTTTTTTCTGAAAGAGAACATCCTAAGGAACAATTTGGTACCCTAAAAGTACAATCCTGGGGGTGGGGGTGCACGGTAGCCCCTGCTGGCCCCCGGACTATAACTGTTTATATTTATATTTGAATGTCATACAAAGAAAACTAACATTGTAAGATGGAAAAACGTTTAGGCGAACGATAATCTTTGTTGAAAAATAAAAGGAATTGGGCATAGACACGTAGGTCTCAAACTAACATGTTTTTAACATATGGTACATAAATTTACCCTTAGAACATAAAGGGTTAAAACAGATTTTAAGCTCAAGGAAAAAAGTTCCCAACAGGGGTGGAGGGAGTAGTCTAAGGGGGGAATAAGGCTATTAGGTAAAAATAAAAGTCCAGTCTAGAGATAGGTTTTTTTCACTTCTATCTATCAAGTCGAAGGCTAGAAATAAGCTCCAATTTGAGAATGATTTAAGATGTGCTCTCTCGCAAATAGACCCACAGATCGAAGAACTAGTAGCAAACAAACAAGAACAGAGATTACATTGATCTGTATATCAGTTACGATAGCAGAATTCTAATTTTTTTTGTAATGAATTTGAATTTAAAATAATGTGTTCTAATTATTCTCGCGTGCTTTCTCTGAGTAACAAATACACAGCAGCAAGTAGCTATACAATTATAAAATTAAACTAATTTTTAGCATGAAGCCGTCTAATTATACATAAAATGAAGTTATTACTTGAAATTATTCTTTGTTGTAACAAGTAATTATATTGACAAACGTGGGGAATGACTCGAAAGGGTTGGGAACCACTGGTCTAGAAAAACTCAGAACTTGAAAACTGAATAGGAGGAACCAAAAAACAGATGACCTTGCAGAACAATTAGAGGTGATATTTTCTTTAGGACGATTGAACTCCTTATTGTTTGTGTTGTTCTATAGTTTTGAGAAGGGTCATTAACATTCAAATAGCTCTTCGGACGATTGAACTCCGTATTGTTTGTGTTGTTCTATAGTTTTGAGAAGGCTCATTGACATTCAAATAGTTCTTCGAGCGATTGAACTCCTTGTTGTTTGCGTTGTTCTATAGTTTTGAGAAGGGTCATCGACATTCAAATAGTTCTTCTGACGATTGAACCCCTTCTTGTTGTTTGTATCGAAGTGCGGAGTTCAACCCGATGTGGCTTCCGCTGCTCAACAGACCCAAACCCGACAAGACGAGGACAACGAAACACCCGAATCTTACGTTATAAGGGTTACCCACTTTGAAATTTAAAAAAACAAACAACTTCTGTTTAACCCATCACATTCGGATATTTCACATGAGGAAGGCCGAAGAATGGATCGGCCGAAACGTCGTGTTAACAATACAAACAACAAGGAGCTCAATTGTCCGAAGAACTATTTGAATTAGATGTGAATCAGTCAAATCGTTTGAATGATGCAGTCGAACAAAAAATAATCTTTTTCTGTGCAAGGATGTCGACCGGTGATTTATTTTTGCACGCCAACCCCGTCCTCACGCAGAAAACTATCATAGAAACCAGGATGAGATCTTCCAAATACTGCATATTCCCCATGTGACAGTCTGGGTGTGACACACCCCCAGACTGTCACACACCTCTTGTCTGTTCAACAATTTCAAAATCTCGAAAAGTTCTTCGAATCAAATTCCAAGAACTCTCTAGGAGAGGCACCGGATATGACGTTTATAGGAAGAGGAAGCGTATGCTCCCTCAGATTAAGGTTCGATATTCGACAGACATCCGACGAAGGCCACAGAGGTTGAAGCGACCGAAACGTTGTAATGAACCAAAGAAGCCACAAAGCCGATGAAATTTAGTCCGAATAAACAAACGTGCAATGATTACAACGGCCTGTCTGAAAAGAAAAAATGCCGACCCAAAATAGCCGCTTGAGATTTTTATCTTTTTTAGAGCCAGTTGAAAACTTGTTTGTAGAGAATGTTGTATCACAAGGTCAGAGATCAACGTTGGCAGTCGCGCTGGACGACGTAATTCAAGGCCCAGTTTTGATAGATAAAGATTTGTATGTGCAAACGCCTACGCCGGACAAATGAAAGCGTTTACTGTTTGTCAGGTTTGTTATAAACAAATACGTACTGTTATCCGGTGGCGAATCGACTACTCAGTGGCAGATCATTGAAATGAGACCTGTAAGCTCCGAGGTTCTAACTTCAATTGGCTCCTGTTATTACGGCATCCTCGGAGATTGCAGTTATATCGAATTTGCCGTTATAACGGGGTGGCTTTTATACGTGTAATAATAACATTTTATAAAAAAAACGAGGAAGTTGAAGAAAGTAAGAATGACGTCATTTTTCATTAGGGCTGGGTGAAGTCCAGATACATAGATACAAATAAATGTCAGAACACATGAATAACCTAAACCCAGCAATAAACCAGTGTTGTGGGTAGCGGTGATTAATATTCAACTACTGGTTTTCCCCACTATCCGAAAGTAAAGCTACCTATAAAAACTTTTCGTATGGCGAATTGGCGTAAAGCGAAGAAGACATTATCATTAATTTTTTTCTTACAAACTTTTTAGATGCAGTATTTATTGTAAGCAAAACGAGTATTCAATTGTAACCCTAGATACTAGGCTGCCTAGCTGTGGCGTAGTGGCTAGCTAGCCACTCTAGCAGACTATTGTGAGTTCGATCCCTACTGGGTGCCCCATACCTTGTGTTGTACTAAGATAAGCTTAGTAAATGTCTACTTAGCGCTGACATCTGAACGCCGACTTCTCCGCGCACGACAGCTAGGCGCAAGGATAACTCAACGCACGATAACTGAGCGCATCTCAGCGCCAGGAGGACCAATAAAAACATACTATGGAATTGAAACAATTTATTGAGATACAAAAATTAAAGTTATTTTTGGAGTTGAATTATTTTAGCTGATTGATTTACTCCTGTAGTTCAATTTGATAATTTATAGTTCGCAGGAACAAACTATATGGACGTTAAACCGATTTATTACAGAAATTGAAATTATGGGAAGGAGTTTGTAAACCCATGTATACAAGTATTCATTAAAATATTAAAATCATTTTTTTACTTTGCAGTTGTTCATTTTATTGCTGAATGAGTTAAACAAAATATAAAACTATTTATTAAAACATTATCTTTTACTTTGCAGTACATACTATATTTTATAGCGAAATGATTTTGTAAACAAACTATTTAGGGTTCCTATTTTGGCCATATTATGAACAAATCTGACAAATCTGGCTTTTTTGAAAAGAATGAATCTTTTTGGTTTGGCCATATTTAAATGTTTGACATTTTGACTTTGCAGTAGTATTTTTAATAAATTCTTATTTTTGGTGTGCGCTGCAGTAATGCAATGTTTTATAAACAATCATTATTACAGGTTGAGTACCCATTATCCGAAATGCCAGGGATCCGCAGTGTTTCGGATTTTAGAAAATTCGCATATACATACTGAGATAAACATAAACGCTTTCTTATCACTGTTACTCATAGTCTGCAGCCTTTTTTGATATTTTCAACAATATCTTTGAACACTCCTCAGTAGAAGGTTTGGCACAACACATTCTTCTCTTCATTCTCTGTACTGGAGTAATAAGTATTAATGAAAAAGCAAGAGACAGAAAGAAATTAGAAGAAAAAAAGAAGATAAACGGGGGGAAGAAGGAAAGATTGAAATTGAAGAACGAGAAATCAAAGACAAAGAAAAAAAACGACTAAAACAGAAAATTATTTTGATATTAATATTGAATTAACTCGATACAAAACCTGTTATTCTCGATTCAGATGTATTTAGTATACACAGCTCCAAAATTACAGCCTTGTGTCAGATCCGATTAATTTATATAAAACCATTGTAGTGAGAAATGTTATGTATGGAGTACTTTATAAGTTTCTTGTCACGTTTTATGCAAATATATCATATATCGCAGTAGACACAGCAAATAAAATATATTAATTAACGCATTCCTCCCTGAAAGCGCCTAAGGGCGTGATTTTTAAAAAAGCGCTTCCTCCCTGACCACGACTGACAGTGTGGCGAAGAAGTTGCGTTCATTCGCTAAACTGTACAAACTGCTCAAAGAAATATTTTACAACAGGTTTCTATTAATATCTGATCTGAATATAAGTGTTTTTGATGAAGATTCGAGCGTTCGAACATTTGTTAGACGAAGGGAGTCGGGCAGGTATGAAACTTATCAAATTTATCTCTTAGGGAGGAAAGAGTTAAGCAAGAAATACAGAACATAAGCAAGAAATATAGTGATTAATTCATGCAGGTCTGGCGGTGACAACAATGTATTTTGATTGGGACTTGTTTCGTCTTCCTCCGTTTATGATGCAAACAAAGTTTTACATTTCCAAAGAGTTACACAAAGATAACCGAGCTTTTATTGTAGTCAGAATGAGTTAAATCCCTTGGAAATCAATCTCGTCTTTGAATCATACCAAAGTGAGGAATCTTCCGTTTGTGACGTCATGTTGGCTTTTCAAAAGTTTCGGATTTTGGAACATCTCGGTTTTCGGACTTTCGGATAAGGCGTACTCAACCAGTATTAATTATTTTTCATACTGCTATTTACCTTCATCTTAATTTTTCAGTTGCTTTTAATCGCAAATTTACTCAGGACGCCATCGTAACGTTGCGATGAAAAAAGCTACTGAAAAATTAAGATGACGGTGAATAGTATTCAGCAGTCCCCTTCACAGTTACAGAGGGCTGTGCAGTCTAAGGCAGCCTTTTTGCACTTGCACTGCCGAACACAACTTTTCTTACATAGAAGACGTAGCTGGATTTGCCTGCATCTGGTATGCATGTCCAGAATGGTTCATAGTACCCCTCAGATGTCTTTGACCAGCCCCATCTACACAGTGACGGTAGCTCTGGTGTCGACACCAGCATCTGACTCCACGCGTGGTGGTTATCTCGAATTCTGAGATAGAAGGAAGCTTCTGGTCAATTCCAAAGTTCCAAATCCGAATTCTGTATCATTAAAAATGTAAGATTTGACACTGAGATCATCCATATCAGACCAGTTTACGCAATTTTATTGCAATTACAATTTTCAGACGAGTCATGGCGGCCATCTTGAATTTTCAATGACTTGCATGTATTATCCAAATGACAATTCCCAATAACTATGTATTTTATATTTGTTGAAGCAATAACTCTTGTTGAAAATATTAGGTATGTCCATTTATGATTTTTATCATCACCACGACCACCATCATTACCAGCATCAGCATCATCAAAATCATCAATGATAACAATGATAATTCTTTATCATTAAAAATGATAGCCAAAATAAAGTTAGGATGCATCTATGGGACCATGTTTAGCATTTCATGCTTATCTCGCAGACCATTACTCTTAAACTTGAGGTCTAAGATTCCATAGGATGAAAAGTAAAACCAAGATTAAATCCACTGTAAACGGTTGCAGTAAATGGATTTATTTATGAATTAGCAATAAAAAAAGTAAACTGGGTTCTTTACTCAAAGAAGAAAAATGGCTGCCATAGGCGACAAATTGAAATTCACGATGGCTCAATATCTAAATTCTTTTGGAATGCCTTTAGCTATAAGAGTATCAGATTATATGCCTTTATTATAAAATGCACAATTGGCTTGAAATTTTCAGCTAAGCTGCCCCACTAATATAACATAATTTTTATTTTCTTACAAACTTTTTTACCCCGCTATCCGAAAGTAGTGCATTCCTATAAAAAAAACCTTTCGTAAGCCGAAATTGCGTAAAGCGAAGAAGCAATTACCATTAAAGTTTTTTGAGCGTTCCTAGATCCCCTAAAATGGTGATGATGGTATGTTAGGCTGAGTCGTTGGAGCTCGGGGTGGTTGGAGACAGGGGCGTATGTGAGAGAACAAACGCTGGACACTGTTAGCTTATTGCTTTTTTTTGTAAAAGCGAAAAAGTGGCGTACACCAAAAAGAGTGGCGTACACCGAACACCAAAAAAGTGGCGTACACCGAAGACCGAAAAAGCGGCGTAAACCAAAAAGAGTGGCGTACACCGAACACCAAAAAAGTGGCGTACACCGAACACCAAAAAATGGGAGGTAAACTGTATAACAGTATATATTATGCTGCCTATCTAAGGCGTAGTTGTTACCAAGCTATTTCCGCAGACCATTACTGCTGTAGGGAGCTGGATCCTCACAGAGTGCCCTGTATAATTTCTATGTATCTATCTATGTATCCGGATTTGCCCAGCCCTAACCGTTCATAGTAGAAACTTGAAATTTTTCACACACACTAAATAGGTTTTTAGAGGGGTGTTCAATATGCAACGTAAGTTTATGCTAGATTGGTCACTAGTTTGTGCCCGTTTAGATTTTGAAAAAACCAGACCCCTTTTAGTTATCACAACCCAACAAAGGGCGAGAGAAGTAACTTATTCATTTATCACCCCTTTTTCCAACTTTTTAATTGATCACCCTCAACACAGCATATATGAGTGGCGGTGATTCATAATTTCCCTTGGAATGCTAGTTTAAGTTTTTTTTCTTCTCTTACAAACCTTTTTGGGGCAGATGCGTACCAAAAGGGGCGTTGGGGTGTGGTGCCGTTTCCGTCTACCCTTATTCGGTCTGCACGCCAACTTTGTCGTCAAAATAAAGGGCGTGTACGCCAAATTTGTTGGCAAATTAGATGCATGCACTCCTAAATTAGTGACCTGCAGCCCCAATAAAAAAATTAGGTACGCTTCTGTTTTTAGGCGCTGTACTTGTTAGCAAAACGAGTTTTTCTTGTATTTGTAGTCGTGTGATCGAGGTGATGGCATGCATAATAAATGTAGCCTTAGTGTACTTGTTTCACTCATTCAATTTATTATCGACAAATAAATGTATTGAAGGACGTGCGTAAATAAACACTCCTGAAAATGATTCCACATATCAAAATGTCCAGCGTTTTTTTCTTGTTGATTTTAATTCTTTCTTTTAACGTCCTCTTTATCTGATTTGACAGAGAATGTGTTTTTTTAACGGAGGAGCTGTTTACAATTTGCATTCGAATAAAGCAGACGAGAGTTGAGATTGGATTTCAGGGTCAGCAAATGGGACATCTTCATTTTTTTTTCTTTCCTTATCTTTCCTCTTGTTCTTGTTCTTGTTCTTCTTCTATTTCCTCTTCTTTTTTTCACCTTCTTCTTTTTCATCTTGTTGTTGTTGTTGTTCTTCTTCTTCTTCTTCTTATCTTTTCTTGTTCTTGTTCTTTTTCTATTTCCTCTTCTTTTTTTCACCTTCTTCTTTTTCATCTTGTTGTTGTTCTTCTTCTTCTTCTTCTTGTTCTTCTTCTTCTTATCTTTTCTTGTTCTTGTTCTTGTTCTCTTTCCTCTTCTTCTTTTTCACCTTTTTCATCTTGTTGTTGTTCTTCTTCTTCTTGTTCTTCTTATCTTTTCTTGTTGTTGTTATTCTTCTTCTCTTTCCTCTTCTCCTCTTTCTCCTTCTTCTTTTCCCTCTTCTTCTTGTTCTTGTTCTTGATCTTCTCCTTATCTTTCCGTTTCTTTTCTTTCCTCTTCTTCTTTTCCCTGGTCTTCTTCTTCTCCTTCTCCTTCTTTTATCTTTCCTTTTCTTCTGGTTCTTGTTATGGTTCTTGTTCTTGTTCTTCTTGTTCTTCTCTTTCCTTTTCTTGTTCTTCTCTTCCCTCTCCCTTTTCTTCTTCTCTTCACTTACTTTTTCTCTTCTCTCTCATTCTTCTACTTCTTCTCTTCTTCTGTCTTCTGTCTTCTGTCTTCTGTCTTCTTCTCTTCACTCTCCTCCTTCTTCTTCTCTTTTCTTTTTTCTTCTCTTTCATCTACTTCTGTCTTCTTCTTCTTCTTCTCCCCTTTCCTCTACTTCTGTCTTCTTCTTCTTCTTCTTCTTCTTCTTCTACTTCTCTTCTCTATCATTCCTCTTCTTCTCTTTTTCTCTTCTCTCTCATTCCTCTTCTTCTTCTACTTCTGTCTTCTTCTTCTTCTTCTTCTTCTTCTCTTCTTCTCTCTCATTCCTCCTTTTCTTCTTCTTCTTCTTCTTCTTCTTCTTCTTCTTCTTCTTCTTCGTCTTCTTCTTCGTCTGTCACTTTTTGCTTATTTCTCTTCTCCACCTTCTAAACCTTTTTGTCTTTCGTCGTTTCTTTCCCCCTCTCTCCCCCTTTCTCCCCTTCCCTCAAATCCACCTCTTAGTATTTGTATACCTATACAGCCGAGGGTCAAAAGTTCACATACATCTCAATAAGTTTCAATTTTATTTACATTCTGATATATGTTTTGAAATATACAGACTAAACAATTTGGATATCTTTGGTCAGAATCGTACAAAAGAATCCAACGATAAGAGAATAGGCGAAAAAGTTACATTTTCCAACCACACATACAGTATCGCCCATAAATAAGTACACCCCTACAACTATTGTATAGAAAGTTAATTGTCTTCTAAACCAAATATCGCAAGATTTTATTATTTCTAGTGGAACATTGCACAATCAAAACGGATATTATCAGGTATTATTTATGACCAAACTCTACAGCATTGAAACTCTGTTGCCAAAAATATAGTTAAATGTAACGTCTAGGAAGTTTACAATTCTAATGTTTGATGTTATTTCAGCTTTAAAACCGACATATTTTAGTGCTCTAGCTATTTTCTTGTGTATGTTGCTAGTTTTTGGCCCGTTTCTGTTATTTATCACAATTAATCCGTAATCCCTGTATAATCTGTTTTGTCTATGAATCTTTCTAAAATGCTGATATATAATCCCACTAGGTCTGAAATTTGGGACGAGTCTAGCGCACCGGTTTCAACATCGAAGCTGGAGTTTCCTTTTTTTTTAAATCCACGTCTTTTGCTGGTTAATGGGGATTGTTCTTCAGCTTTCTTTCATTATTCTTATGTCCTGTTGTGTTATCTCTGCGTGTTGCTGTGCGAATGTGATTGCGTTATCACAAATTTGTTTCGTTATTATTGGATAATAGTCTACTATGTCAAATTGAACAAATGACTCCTTGTTTAATATTTTTGAACCATGCAATAACCTCGGCGGTGCTTGTCCATTTCTAGTGATGCTTTTATTTTTTCATTTATGTTTTGCAGTATTTGTTTGTATATACTGTCTATTTCTGTTTTTTGATGGGTTTATTAGTCTAGTTGGTAGCTTATTGTTGAAGTTGGGCTTGTGGTCTTTTTAGTAAGATATGGGCCTCCTTGTTATCTATCTTGCCGACTCTGTCGCTAAATTTTCAGCTGGCTTGTGATGTCGTATGCGTTTTTGTTGATTTTACCCCGCGTGCTTTCAGCATCTATTTTGTAGTCCTTAGTGATCCTGTCTCTAATTAGTTTCTTGTATGCCTTGGCTTTAATTCTGTAGAAGTTCCTTGTTTTATCTGCTTTTACGTAGATGTAGTCCGAACTTATTTTTCTTGTGTCGTCTTTTAGTTTTTTTTTTTGGAAGCTGTCTAATTTCTGTTTAAATTTAATCTCCGTAATCACGTTGAAGAGGCCTCCCTCGAAGCTGTCTAGATCTTTATGGCTCTGGGGGGTCCTTTGGGATTTGAATCGGTAGTTTTGCTGTGTTTCTTCACAGTTATTGTTTTTGTCGACCTTGGAAAAGAAGTAGGTCTTTTCCACTTGATTCTTTTTACGAAATCCACCGTCTTATCCTTGTATTGCCGGAGATATGAGTATAGTGTTGGGCAGGGTATGTTCTTCAGCGATATGTCCATTTGTTGCCTTTTGGTTTCCTTTACTTTTCCAGCCTCTCTGACAGGGCTCTACTGTTATTTTTAGGAACCGGAGCTTTATACTATCCGTATCTAGGTAGTATTGGTTTCCTGAGAGTTGATTTCTCCGGGTTATGATAGATCTTTGAGCACTTGGATTCGGTATCAATTTAGGTACCGGTGAAGTGCTCTATGAATGTCGGATTATTATTATTATTATTATTATTATTA
>VCCN01002202.1:3104059-3117023 GCA_006491835.1 Architeuthis dux | reverse complement strand
AAATCTCTTCAAATGTTTGTCTAGAGCTTCTAGGGAATTCGTTTTCACAATCTCGAAAATGACTGAACGCACAGTCGAATGCGCTCGATCAAATATATCGTTTGGACAATATCTATATACATTAGATCCGGAAATACGTTCTCTTGTTCCAACCAATCAGTTTTATTAAGAGATGCCAAAGGTGACAGAAAGCTAATTATTTCAGACAAGAAAAATTCACAATAACACTCCTCTATTATAGATGTCTACTCCCCGACCTTTCACCAATGATTGACCTACAAATAAACTTTGACTACTTGTCTGCAACTGCAGTCATTGGTAAATGTATATAGCAGTAATAAATTAATATATTTATTATTTTTTAATATAGACTTTATCTTCTCTTTGTTTTTTTACATTTATATGATTACTACTCAACTACAAGTTATTTAAAACTAAAAGATGATCAGAATGAAAGAATCTGACCTGAAAAAAAAGGCAGAACAAAGCATAGTATCTGTTCTTTTCCAGTTAAAAGAAACATGCAAGTTTTTATTTGCTTTAATTGAAGACCTACAGAGACATCTCTATTTAGTGGATAAAATTAAGCAGAACATCATTTCATCCTCATAATTAAAATTAAGCAGAAAAAAATGGATTCCAAACCCTCATTGAAAGCTCTTAAAATGTCACAAATTCAAAGCATATGCTTCACAATGCTTTTGAAAGTTTCATATAGTGGGAATTTCAGCAACCACAAAATATATGACCCATAAATAAACATATATAGATTGCAATAATATTCAAATTTCTAGGATGAAACATTGTCAACTATTATTAATATTTGATTAATACTTCTTTCATCTTATTTCTGTTGTTTTTTATGAAAACTCCCAGATCGTCATAATAGACACTAGTAGTTTTAGATGCAATAGTATTTGAATTTCTTAGATGAAGCATTGTCAATCATTATTAATTTTTGACTAGCATCTCTTTCCTTTTATTTCTGTTGTTTTTATCACAACTCCCAGATTGTTAACATTCAGTCATTTCATAGCAGTGAGTAAAGTCAAAAAATAATAATTAATCACTACTACCAAAGGTTTAGTTAATCACGTGTTCACACATTTATATGTATCTATCTATCTATGTATCTGGACTTCGCCGAACCCTAACCGTTTATAGTAGAAACTTCAATTTTTGCACACACACTCCCCTCAATGAGTAGGGAAAATGCTTTTTTTTGTTTTTTGAAAATTCCCCCAAAATATGGTTTTAGAGAGGGAGTTCGATTTTATCTCTGTAGCCGGATGTTGCCCAATCCTAACTGTTCATAGTAGAAACTTGAAATTGTGTACACACACTCCCCTCAATGAGTAGGGAAAATGTTTTTTTTGTTTTTTGAAAATACCCCACGAGAATAGGTTTTTAGAGGGAGGTTCACTTTTATCTATCTATCCATCTAGACTTTGTCCAGCCCTAACCGTTCATAGTAGAAACTTGCAATTTTGTACACGCACTCCCCTCAATGAGTAGGGAAAATGCTTTTTTTCTTTTCTTTTTTTAAAAATTCCCCTCCAAAATAGGGTTTTAGTTGGGAGTTCAATTTTCAATGTAAGCTTATGCTACATTGGTCACTACATTGTGTCCATGTGTTTTTGAAAATTCAGACGTTTTTATGATCACAGTCCAACCTTTTAATTGATCACCCCCAACACAGCATATATGTGTGGCAGTGATTCATAATTTCCCTTGAAATGCTAGTTTCTGTTGTTTTTTATCACAACTCCGAGATTGTTAATCTTCAGTCATTTACTAAGTGTTGCATAGCGGCTGAATGTCCTGGTTTTGGATAGAAAGGAAACTCGAAGACTTGCTTATAAAAATATCTGGACATATTTTTACTATACAACATACATCTTTGTCGGCTGGAGAGTGAAGAGTGGGAGAGAGATGATAAGGAGAACCGCCAGTCTGTCCCCAACAGCGACAGCGGTTTTGTGCCTTTCGGATCCGCTGATGTCTGTCTCTTCTTTGAGTCTCGAGATTTCTGTCTGCTTCCAGGGATGGCAGTCTTCTGCCTTTCGGCTCCACTTTATAGGTTTCTCTAGCCTACGTGGTGTCAATCACCGGTCCCATCCTGTTTTAGACACTGACAATATTTAAACAATATACCTATTTCCTGAGGTGACTGGATTCACTTACATTTCCGCCCAGGTGTCAGTTAGTCCGGAAACACATATCATAACACTAAGCAGTAAGTGAGTAAAGTAAAAAATTAATAATAATATATAAATTGCGTTTTCTTTTTTTTCCCTTTCAAATCTAACAATCTTATGCCAAGACTTATTCTAACATATAAAAAATGTTTAACTGGAGATATTTATTAAGCTTAAATTAGTCTGGCACAAGACTGCAATTGTGGAGCACCCAATGAGAAATGAACTCACTACACTAGCAATAATCTGCAAGACTAGATTTTTAACTGTTGATCTATATTAGGCACCCAAACTATGTACTATATATGCTATTTTAGTAGGTACTAAATTTTTGCTTAAGATTTTATTCCTTACCTTGGTTCTTTTAGCACATGTATAAATAGTTCTTTTTTTTTGTATTCTTAAACATCTGCCATTTATATACAGATTGGTTTTAAGGGTTTACACATTAAACCTTAGGTTCTTTATTATTATGTTAGCTGTATCTATTGCCAGCCTTAAGACAGATGTTTTAGTAATATATTCACCAGAAATACTGCCTCTCAAAACTTGGGTTCTGGGATAGCAATCTAGTCATGTCTTGCTCCAAACATTTGTTCTCATGGGGACATGTAGTTATTTGTTGGGGAGGCCAGACCCAGAAAAAAGCAATGTATTTACTTTTTACATTTGTCATCAAAGTCATCAACACTATCAACATTACTGATATTATTGGCCCATATTAATACCAACATTATTAGCCAGCGTGCTGATATTAGACAACAAAAATGTGGTATTATAATCAGATATCTATATGAGTCTGTTTCTGGAAACTGACTTAAGAGCTGTTTAATATTTCTTGATGAAACTAATTTTTGTCAGGTAGATGTCTAAAAGTAGTTACAGTAAATATGTATAATGCAGTGTTTCTCAACCTTTTTCAGACCCAATGCACCCCTAAGACACCTAGCTACATGTCAACACCACATCCCCCACAGTACTCAACAGATCTTTTAGATGCACTAGCTGAAAATACCCACCCACCAGGCGGTTATCCGCAGCTATATGGAGCCTACAGCAGTAATACCTCAAGTTAGATAATGATTTAATGTTTTACGGCCAAAGGCGCCATATAGCAGTTGATAACCACCCAGAGGGCAGATATTTTCAGCTAGTAATAAAAAGTTGATTGAATGTTAATAAAAACAGGTCTGTTTAATCAATCAATAGGAACAATTTTGTTGGGCAGTGATCACTAAAGAAAGTCTGAATATCCCAAAAACAAATGGGCACAAACAAAGTGATCAATTTAGCATAAACTTACATTGTAAATTGAACTCCCCACTAAAAAACGTATTGGGGAGGTGAAAAAAACAAAAAAAAACGTTTTTTCTAGACATAATAAGGAGTACATGTTTAAATTTTCAGCTCTCTAGTTCCATTGGTGCAGCCTGTATACGTGATATATACATACATAGCCAACCAGCCAGCCAGACCAACTTGAAAACTGAAGAAACCTATGTTGGTGTTGTTATTAAGTAAATAGTTCAATTGGTACACAAGATACATATATAGTCAGCCAGCCAGCCTGACTGAGTTGAAAACTGAAGAAACCTATTTTGACAGTTTTGGTTGACGGTTTCTTCTGTTTTCAAGTCAGTCAAGGCTGGCTGGCTGACTATGTATGTATCCTGCATACAGGCCACAGCTAGAGGGCTGAAAATTTAAACATTTACTCATCATGTCTAGAAAAAACATTTCTTTTTTTAAAAAATTCCCTCCCTAAATAGGTTTTTAGTGGGGAGTTCAATTTACAATGTAAGTTTATGCTAAATTGATCCCTTAGTTTGTGCCCAGTTGTTTTTTGAAAATTTGAAAAAAGGTGAAAGCAGTAACTTATTCAGTCGTCACCCCTTTTTTAATTGATCACCCCCAATACGGCATGCTGTCAAAAGATATTGGTACATGATAGTTTCTATTGAGTGACTAAGCAGACCAGTTTACTGTTTAATTTCTTCCAAACAAACTAAAATATGAGAGTAAATTTAAATAAAAACTGTCTCTTTTTAAAAGAACTTTAAGTTTTATTTACTGCAGACAAATTGAAAAGGAAGACAACATTTAATTAAAATTGCAGTTGTTAATGTATGACAATAACTCTTAGTATACTTACAAAAGTAACAATTAAGATTTGGTTTAAACTTATTTTTGCGTGTCTGTTAATTGTGTAATGACAGGCATCCTAATATTGGTATAGCAAATAGGTAATTGTATGTGCTTCATGAAGGTAGATAGTAATTATAATTAATACAATGGGTTTTTGTCGAGAATTGGTTTAGTTTACATCACAGTTTTCGTAGAAAAAACTTTATTCACCTATTACGTAATATTATATGAATACTAAAAACAAAATTGAACCCCTCTCAAAAAAAGGCAGTGAATGTAAAAAAAATAATTTTAACTTTCTTTTTAGTTATGTAAAGAAAAAATGATAAAGACAGCCATTTTAACCATTCATACTTTAAAATTCTAAATGTTACTTTTTGTACAGTCTTAAAAATGCTTTTTTTTTGCATAATGAAATCATGGAACTCTTTGGAAATGATAGTCTAAAAGCATCTAGAGTGAAATATCTAAAGCCTACAACCAATCTTATGGGGTAAAATGCAATTTTCAGGGAAAAACAGATTGTGACAGATAGGCTCAACCGCCTAATGCTAATTCCTTCTTGTTTGTAAGCAGATACGACTAAACAACAGCTATTTGTAAACCAGAATCATATACATTTATGGAATCTCCACAAGGCCCCCGCAAGAAATTTGAACACCTCCATAAGGTCTATAGTCTCCTCAACTTTCCCTTGAAACAACCCCCGCCGCCCCTGGGGAGTGGGCGCGATAGCGCCCACGTTGAGAGACCACTGGTATAATGCAATCGCTATATTTGCTTAGGAAAAAGATGGGTAAAATTTTACCCTTGAGAGGAAAAGATAGTTCCTCTTAACTTTGACTGCTAAAAGAGGAAAAGAAAGTTCTCCTTCACTTTCACTGGTAAATAAGAAAAGGAAGTTCCTCTTTACTTTTGACTGCTAAAAGAGGAAAAGAAAGTTCCCTTCACTTTTGACCACTAAAAGAGGAAAATAAAGTTCCCCTTCACTTTTGACTGCTAAAAGAGGAAAAGAAAGTTCCCCTTCACTTTTGACCACTAAAAGAGGAAAAGAAAGTTCCCCCTCACTTTGACTGCTAAAAGAGGGAAAGTTCCCCTTCACTTTGACCATTATAAGAGGAAAAGTCACTTTTGACCGCTAAAAGAAGAAAAGAAAGTTCCCCTTCTCTTTGACTGCTAAAACAAGAAAAGAAAATTCCCCTTCACTTTCACTGATAAATAGGAAAAGAAACTTCTCCTTCATTTTGACTGCTAAAAGAGGAAAAGAAAGTTCCCCTTTACTTTTGACTGCTAAACGAGGAAAAGAAAGTTCCCCTTCACTTTCACTGATAAAAGAGGAACATAAAGTTCCCCTTCACTTTCACTGATAAAAGTGGGAAAAAAAGTTCCCCTTCATTTTTGACTGTTAAATGAAGAAAAGAAAGTTCTCCATCACTTTGACTGCTAAAAGAGGGAAGGAAAGTTCCCCTTCACTTTTGGAAAGTCTAGCAGTAGTGGTTCCCTCAGTGAGGCTCGAACACACTACAGTAGTAATATCTGCAAGAATATCATGCTAGCCACTACCCAGAAACAAGCCACCTTCTTATTAATCTCAGCTTCCTCTGCTACAGAGCAACATGTATGGGTGTAGTATAATTAGGTGGGTCGATGTATTCACAGCCTCAATTCCGAACTTGTTGCAGTGGGTGCATTACTACTTGCATGTATGCATGTGTGTGCAGATGCATCCTTGAATGAAAAGTGTGTTGTGTTTCAAACAGTGTCATTGGAGAGAATGGAGAACAGCCAAGAAACAAATTCTGAAAGGGAATTTCATAACTCTGAAGAGAAAATTGGATTTAAAAAACAAAATTTTACAACATGCAATTTTTTTTTACTTTTTACTTTCAGAGATTTCAAAATTAATCCTAGCACAACTATAATAAATAAACCTGAAACGTTGTTTACACAATTTTTGACATTTGTTTCTGCCATTATTAACAAAATTACAGAATTTCATTAAAATTTCAATATTTCATCAAAAATACAAATGCATTTCTATAGTAAAATTATTTGTAATACATTTTATATATAAAAAAGTCCTATTCTGTCAGTAAAACATGCCTCAATTCCGGACCACTGACAATCCCTTTCTTCCTGATTTTCAATGCACTTCTATAGTAAAATGATTTATAGAAATGCATTTACTTTATAATATTCCCCTCACTTTGAACCCTAAAAGGGAAAAAATTTATTCCCCTCACTTTTGAACCCAATTTTGATTAAAAAGTGTTATCAGAATATGAGGCCAGGTGAAAAAAAACATCTTACAAAACAAAGTGTGATCAAAAAGAGTTCTCATGCTATTACAACATTCTATTAAGATGTCATGAAAAATAAGTCAGAAATACAAATATTGTAAATCTCTCTCTCTCTCTCTCTTGCCTCCCCTCTCTCTTTGGATGCTATCAACCTTTTTCACTTTTGGTCTGAAAGAAAGTAAATTTAGCTCTCATAGACCTTGCAACATTTGTCGCATGTAATAAAAATAAACCTAAAATATAAAAACTCATTAAAATATAAAAACAGTATATATTACAGCTGTGTTTACTTTTCACAGATATTCACTGAATATAATAAATCAATCTCATGAAGGGATTAACTGCAGAGCTTTTGCTGAGAAATCATTAATTCATCACATGCAGCAAGATGCAGACATAACTGGACAATGTTTTAACCAACCAAAGTATTTTTGTGTGTGGTTCTCCTCTCTAAAAAAGACCTTGTGCCACATTACATCCCTGTGGGATGATGTCTAATTTTTTTTATCACATTCCTCATGTATAGGTTGACCCCAATTTCTGGGGATGAAGAAATATCAAATTAGGTTAATCATTAACAAAATTAGGTTATTTTGACTACTTTGTGCTTGCTTTGATGACCCCTGCCCTTATAACAGTGTCAACATTAAAAAATTGCTGATGCATTATGTAAACAATAATATGAGATTATATATTATCGTGCCCCCCCCCCCTCCTACAACCAACACTCTCTCTGTTTTTCCCAGCTGATTATACATACATTTCGCACAAACATGTGCGGACTCAGACTGCACACATGTGAGTTTTCTGCACTGCAAAAGAGCTTCTGGAGATGCTGACTGAAACTCAGTGAAATGCATCAAGGCTTATCTTAATGATAATAATTATGTTTGAGAGGCTTTTCTCAATAATAAGACTTTGAACAGTGCGGTTTTGAACAGTACAGACATTTTTGAATGAATCAACCACACTACAAGATCAAACTGTAGTAAATAGATGGGTAGGTCCTGTATACCTTAGAAATCAGCAATATAAATCCAGGCTTTTTTCCTAGACTGTTGCTAATGGGAACTACACAACTAACTAATCCACCGAGCATGCAAAACATTACCTTTATTCTCAGTCAGGAATTCTTGAGATATAAAAACAGAAGATTCCGACTCATTCAGCTACATGAGCATAAAATTAAAAGATTCCTTAAATCAAAATTACCTTTCCTATTGGTTGCGTTCGAGCAGAAGAAAGAAACAAGGGAACAGTTTTCAAGAAGTAAAATTCCTTTTTGGTTTCTTTGAGAATTCCAAAACCAAACATTAGCCTTCTTCTTTCTTCACAATGAACAGAGAAATTTTGTGCCTGAAAGATTAGACTTCATAGGCATTGAAACTGAATGTCTGTCATAATTCCCTCAACAAAGAGACTGTCATCGCAATTAGCAGCAAGTTTCCTTAGCAGCCTGCTATCAAAATCTATAAAGATATGGAATACCAGCAACAAATGCTTCCCACAGGAAACCATTTCCATCAGGGATGAAAATGGGGTAGGGATATGCGGGGGTATAGCATATACCTACTTCTCAATTTCCAGGTTTTTTGTATGTTCAACTTCTACTAATGGAGACATTACTGTATACCTGATTTCCATTTGTGAGATATAACAGCATTCTTCTTCACAAGTTGTCAGTGTGCAGTGGTAATAACTATCCACAGTGAATTTATACCTACCTCAGTGGATTTGTTTCTCTCTCAGTGGTTTTGTACCACCCTCATTGGTTTTGATCCTACTTCAGTGTCTTTGTATATACCTCAGTGGATTTGTTTCTCTCTCAGTGGTTTTGTACCTCCCTCATTGGCTTTGATCCTACTTCAGTGTCTTTGTATATACCTCAGTGGAGATTTGTTTCTCTCTCAGTGGTTTGTACCTCCCTCATTGGCTTTGATCCTACTTCGGTGTCTTTGTATATACCTCAGTGGATTTGTTTCTCTCTCAGTGGTTTTGTACCTCCCTCATTGGCTTTGATCCTACTTCAGTGTCTTTGTATATACCTCAGTGGAGATTTGTTTCTCTCTCAGTGGTTTGTACCTCCCTCATTGGCTTTGATCCTACTTCGGTGTCTTTGTATATACCTCAGTGGATTTGTTTCTCTCTCAGTGGTTTGTACCTCCCTCATTGGCTTTGATCCTACTTCAGTATCTTTGTATATACCTCAGTGGATTTCTCGCTCAGTGGTTGCGTTCCTCTTTAGGTGGCTTTGTATCCTTAGGTGACTTTGTACCAAGCTTGATATAATTCAACAAATATCAGATTGGATATTATCATTCAAAGATTTTAATTATTTTTCCAGCCTAGCATTCTCATTAGATTAAGATTAAGAGTTTTACAGATTATCCCAGAAGTCACAAGTGATGGTGGTGGTGGTGGAGTAGGGGGTTAGAATCTAATGGTATTTTTGTTTCTGAATTATTTTTACTTTTTCTCCAAAACGAAATTTATAAAATAGTGATAATTCTGAAGCGTTTCTCATAATAAAATCAACTTTTCTTTTTGCAGTTGGATGTTTTGCACCAAAAGAAGCATGCATAGTATTCGTGATGGAACCTATTGACAGTCTTCGCAGATTTTCCTCACAAATTCTGTGGGTGTTGTGCACAGCATACAAGCTGTGTACAAACATGAATAGTTGCTTTATTTTGTCTAAATTGGTGACTGACTCATTAGTGAAGAAACAGATCACAAGTTCTGTGTTTGGAGTCACGTACAACAGATCTGAAAAGCTCGATTTCTAAAAAGGTTAATTTGGCTGGTGGCCAGAAAATTCACCTGACCTCAATCTTATGGAAAATTTTGGAGCCATCATGAAAATGTTATCTTGGATTTTCCCTAACAACAACAACAACAACATTCTCAACAGAATTTGACACAAGGGATTGGCAAAGCTTGGGAGGTGAACAACAAATATTCAGAAACCTTATTTTAATTAAATTTGACTAGTTTTTACCATCATTTTATTTTCAGTTGTTTTTATATACAACTTTCAATTTGGCCGATTGGTAAAAGCAGCTAGTAAACTAGACTCCCTCTGGCAATGGGGGTGTGAGTTCGATTCTCACCAAAGGCTTATTCTTTATTATCCGACCGTGCTGTTATTTGTTGCTGTAGAAATAACAGCCCCAATTGAAAATTGTATATAAAAACAACTGAAATTAAGATGAAGGTAAAAACTAGTCAAATTTAACTAAAATAATGTATTACAATTACATCATCCAATAGTAATAAAAAAGATTTAATTAAAATAATATGTTACAATTACTTCATCCAATAATAATAAAAAAGATTTAATTAAAGTAATATGTTACAATTACTTCATCCAATAATAATAATAAAGATTTAGAAACCTCTTTCACTCGTTTAAAGGTTGGATTTCATGAGGGCTGCTACTGAGAAATCAGTTAAAACTAGAAAGCACTCAGAGAATGCATACCTCTGCCAACACCATACACTAACTAATGACTGAAGGAAAATCAGTTCATATATAGCTATGATGCAGGGGAGGTAACTGTGTAAGTTTGATTCTATATTTTGGACTATTGTCTTAATATATGAAAAGATTTATATCGATCAAAATAATTTCCTGGATCCGTCCCAAGATTTAATAATTTCTTTCTTAGCCTATTTCCCACCCTTCAACACAATGGTGCACCCTTCCAAAAGTGTCATTGAAATTCATTGAGAACTTTTGGAGATATTGTGTAGACAGATAGACAAAAATGAATGAATACATATACCTCTTCCAACTTTGTTGACAGATGTTAAGGCAAAGATCTACATCCGTTAACAAAGTCGAAAAAAAAAGAAACAATTTTTTTTCACCAGTTATTTTTTGTGCAATAGACTGAACGTAATGGTCCAGTTTATCATATAGTTACATTGTAAATAGAACCCACCTTATAAAACTTTAGAAACCATTTTTACTAAAAACTAACAACTTCTAGGAAGATTGTTATGGTCTAATGGATTAAAAGCCCCCAAATTCTATTGTTTTTTCAACTTGTTTAACAGATGTAGATCTTTAAATATCTTAAATAATAATAGTATGTTGATTTGGTGTTATTATTATGAGACACTGTTTATTTATGGAAAATAATGTAACCTATATACCCAGCAAAGTAAACTACCTTATTTGCTCTCCAATATCTTTTGCCGCAAGAAGCACAGAAACTCCTTCCTACAGTGGAGACAAGCTGTAAGTTGTAAGTTTATTCCATACCATGGCAGCATTCATAAGCAGACTTATAGTGCTCCCAAAACAGGTAAAAATAGCAAAATAGCAACTTGCAGATTGAGTGGCCAACTGTATGTCTTCTAAGTTGGACAGTTCTTGGTACCCTGATACCAAATATGCCTTGGCACAAAGTCGAGAGGTGTGGGTATCTGCCTGATGTACGATGACACCCTTCTGCCTTCTAGTTGGCTGGAAATCAAGTCCAATCAAAACACACTTCTGCTTGTTTAGTTTCATTTTTGTTTTTATGTAAAGATTTCTTTTGTGGCCACTGTATAGGTGTGTGTGTCAAAGTGTGTGGGTATACACACCGACATACATACACTTGTATGCCCACAGAATGGCCAAATATGTTTACATACTTTTGTTTGTAATGAATCTTATGTTACTGAACCTAAAAACTATTTACACACACTTTATGATGATGATATGCATTTTACAACCTAAAAGTTTTCTAAGTAGGCAAAAAAAAACAACAAAAAAAACAATAAAAAAAGAAACAGGTCTGGTTAGTCACTCAATAGAAACCGTCATATGACCAATGTCTTTTGGCAGCATGCCATGTTGGGGTGATTAAAAAATTGGAAAAAGGGGTGATCAATGAATAAGTTACTTCTCTCGCCTTTTGTTGGCCAGTGATCACTAAAAAAGTTTGAATTTTCAACAACAAAAAAACAACTGGACACAAACTAAGGGATCAATTTAACATAAATCTACATTGTAAATTGAACCCCCCACTAAAAACCTAAATTTAAAAAAAACAAACTTTAAATTTAAAAAAAAATAAAGATACTTCTCTCGCCTTTTGTTGGCCAGTGATCACTAAAAAATTTGAATTTTCAAAACAAAAACAACTGGACACAAACTAAGGGATCAATTTAACATAAATCTACATTGTAAATTGAACCCCCCACTAAAAACCTAAATTTAAAAAAACAAAATTTAAAGACATAGACATAATAAGAGTAAATGTTTAAATTTTCAGCCCTCTAGCTCCATTGGTGCGGCCTGTACAAGTGATACATAGCCAGCCAGCTGGACCAACACATAAAAAACTGAAGAAACTTATTTTGACAGTTTTGGTGATAGTTTTATGTTCACAGTTTCTAACAAAAGATTGCTAGCAGTAAAGGAATGGAAGTAATTAGATTGTTTGTTTGCACTGCTCGCTTTTTTTAATCATATGAAAATGGAGGAAGAGGAATTAAACGTGAAGGAACATGTTGTTATGTAAATAATTCATAGGAATATAAGAGTATTTTTTGTTTAAAGAATAACAATTAGCCGTGGATCTGCTGATAGCTGCACTGGCTTACAGTGGTTTGATTATATCAAGCTGTAAAAATATCTTTCAATGAGAGAAATGGGTGAGAAAGTGTCTAAAGTGGTATCAGTATGAAGAGCGGATGAGCAATGGGAACTGTAACAGACAGACACAAAAAAAGAAGCAAAGAAAGAGAAAAAGAAAAGGTCACAGACTAACAGTTCCGG
Organism: Architeuthis dux; assembly: GCA_006491835.1. NCBI lineage: Eukaryota > Metazoa > Mollusca > Cephalopoda > Oegopsida > Architeuthidae > Architeuthis > Architeuthis dux. The sequence continues at coordinate 3,104,607 of VCCN01002202.1, read as the reverse complement.
TGGATGCGTTGGTAAGCAAATTGAAAACCCTCGACAAACAAGCCACTCTAATAACCCACCATTTTAGATTAAAATCTGATCTTTTAAAAATATTACATCATCTTCAGGTCTGTGTTTTTCACACCTTACATGTATACACATACACACTCAGGCTTACATTGCACATACACGCATATATATATTTACTATATGATAATTATAAAGACATTTATTAGTTGAGAACCTATATTGTGTGAATGACTGCTAAACGAGCAGCCTAAATCACCCCGGCGCCAGGCAAATATAGGTGCTCAACTAATAAATGTCTTTAGAATTATCATATTCTGTCGGATATAAAATTATCCATCATTTGATTTCATATATATATATAGTCTGTAGAAACTTTTTTGTTTTCTTGTAACTGTTTATTTCTCGTAACTGTTTAAAAATTTTTTTTAAAAAACCAAAAAAAAACCTGCCAATATTGCATGACAAATCTCCCACTCTGCCTTCCCCATTCCAAAAAACGTCCGTTATCCCGTTTGCAATATACCTGCTCTGATCCACCC